>RJWM01005578.1:69359-90945 GCA_004363535.1 Dasyprocta punctata
TTTTTTTTTTTTTTTTTTTTTTTTTTTTTTTTTTTTTTTTTTTTTTTTTTTTTTTTTTTTTTTTTTTTTTTTTTTTTTTTTTTTTTTTTGCTTATTTTTGTTTTTTTTATGTTCATCTTTTTGTTTACACCAGACATGTATCTATTCTTACATACGGTGTTCTTTGTTTATTAGAGTATTTAGAATGTTAATCACACTTTTTAAAAATTCTGGTCTGATAATTTCAATAACCTTTTCATATTTAAATCTGGTCCTGATGTTCACTCTGTGTCTTCAAATGTGCGCCCCTTTGGCCTTTTAGTATGTATCATTTTTTTCTTGATACCTGAACATTACTGGATAAAATAAACTGCTATAAATAAGCTGTTAGTAATGAAGTGATAAGGTGTGTGTGGGAAGGGAAGCATTCTATGATCTTATGATTAGATCTCCATCTTTTAATAAGCATGAACTTCACACATACTTTTCAATATGTTGCCCTCTCCTCTTGGGAAGGACACAGTGGATAGTGCCAAGTATTTCTCTTTCTCCCTGTGGAAAGCTGGAGCAAGCTGGAGTGGTGTATTTCCTTTCCTCCAGCTCAGTTAAGTTGTGGCCGAATAGTTCCTCCTGAGTCAGAAAGTTAAGAATAGCTTGCTCTGGCACATTCAAAATATTTTCCTTTTCCTTACCCCTGCTGTACCTGCTGAAGCACAGGTCTTTCCCTCTAATATTCTTTGTGAGGACCTGGGTGAGCTCCTGAGGTAAAACTCTCAGAGTGATAGAGTCCCACTACGGCCAACCTCCTTCCTTCTCCCAATTTATACTCTCTGATTCTCCACCAATTTATCAATTACATTGGAGGTTTTCCTGACTCTCATTAGTTCCTGTGTAAGTTTTGCTCATGCATTTCTGCTCCAATAAACTGTTATTCATTGTATCTACTGCCCCTGATTTTTTTAAAAATTGGTTTTATTAGTACATGTTTGCAGTACAAAATGTTTATATTCCTTATGTGGGGTTGGCACATGTGCATAACACAGCTTAATTCCTTTTTCCATCTCTCTTTCCTTCTCTCCCTCCCCACTTCCTCCAGCTCTTGATTCTCTTCCCATTTGAAAAGGATCTAGCTCTCTACTTTTTTGTTATCTATCTTTTATTTTGCTCTGTACTTATAATTTGGGTTTCTCATATAAGAGAAACCATGTGATATTTAAGCTTTTGCTTCTGATTTACTTCACTTCACAATAATTTTAACAGTTGTGGTTTGCTCTGTGACCATGTATCGAGACTTGATTTTTCATTTTGTTTGGCTTTTTATTTCTTGTTAAGATGAAGCAATAATGTCCATATTTCTTTCATGCTGAACTGGGAGTCCTTTATGTTTTTAACCATCACTTTTTAGGTATTATGCAATCCCATTTCAATTTCTCACAAGCTCCTCATTGCTACCAAAAAATAATTGCAGAGAAACTGTGAATGAGTTTGCTATGGTCTGAAATTCATTTGTTGGAACTTAATTCTGTACTGTGATTGTATCCAAAGAGTAGGCCATTAGAAGGTGATTAAATCATGAAGGTATGAATAAGATTATTGCCCTTATAGAAGAGTTGCCCCACGTGCCATTTGAGGACACGGCATCTATCCTTCCACCATATGATATGAAGATGAGGCAACAACATGCCATTTTGGAAGCAGAGACTGGGTCCTTACCATATACCAAACCTACTGGCACTTTGCAACACCTAGAACTGTGAACAAAAAGTTTGTTATTGTTTATAAATTTTCCAGTATAAGATATTTTGTCATAGTAGCCTCAACAGACTGAGACAGAGTTCATACACAGAGAATAGATTTCTCTTTGCAGGTTACTTCTTTATTTTCACATTATTAAGTCTACCTGTAAGACTTTGGATGACATTGGTTCCCTTTATATTGGGAATTATTTCCCTGTTGTAAGGAGGAGAGCAGATGGCTGACAGATTTCAAATCTGAGCTCTTAAAGCTAAATTTGAAAGATGAACTGATAAATGTTTGTGAAGCTACTATTATTTTCCTAAGTTTGAAACCCATATTTCTTTCTATAGTCCATTGTTTTTCAGAAACTGAAGAAATAACATTGCTCTTTAAATTTAAAAGTTGATTGGATTGCTTCTAACAAAGTCAATGCTTGACAGCACATTTTTTTCCTCTGCACATGGGATTACCTTTTAAAGACAAGATGTGAAAGATATAGGGGTGGTTAGTTCTTGTGATGGTTCCTTTTTAAACTTGGGCTAGGAAATTGAGTGTGGAAAATTTTCAGAAATATTCTTTACAAAAAAGGCTTTATAAAACTACTTCATAGTCATATACCCATGGAATACTGAGATATTTTTCTTTTCCTGGGTTGCAAAACTAAGCTTTCAAAGAAAAAAATCCTGGTTTTGTGTAGTTTTGCCCTTTCTTCAAAAAAAGTGCTTCATTAAAGGTAATATATTTGACCTAAAATTTATACCTTTGCATATTTTAAACGTAAATGTACTCATAACTCAGGTTAAAATATATGGATGGTCTGAATTTTCTTTTAGAAAGCAAAAGTGGTAAAATTTTTTACAAAGGAAAATGAAAAATATTTATTTTATTATTTTTGTTCTCTTTTCCTTCTTTTCATTTCCTTTCCACTTTCCCTCTTCCTCCCGCATTTCCTTCTTTCATTTCCTCTAGGAACATATATTTATTAAAAATACATGTGTGCTAGTTACCTACACAATACAGATCTTGTTTATTTCTTTTTCCAGTTGATGTTTTACTTTATATTAAGGGAAAATAAGGAAAGGGTGATGAGGAAGAAAGTAGGCAATAATTCACTCAGTAACCCAGGAAAGTAAAACAATACTGGTCATTTCTCTCCATTTCTTCCACAGAGAATAGAATTTGAGCTCCTTGTACCTTCAACACACATTTTTACTTATATGCAGATCTGTTTAGTGCTCTCTGGGAAGACATTAGCACCTGTATCTGCTAATGTTTACTGAATTAAATTCTGAATTTTGTAACTTGCCCTATCAAATATCTGATGTAGTTCTGGGTCAAATTCCTGTCTTAATTTTTCTTTCCATACAATCTCCATATCTACTTGCAAGAATGAATAGTGTTTCCCAGCCACCAGAGATCTGATGCAAGAATTTTGCTTGTAAAGTCTCCCAGGTAAATTTAGACTGAGCTTTCTAGGTGGGATATTAAATAATTGTGTGACTTGGTAGCATATCATTTCCCCAGAATATTGTCCACTAGAAACTGAGAGCTCTGGGAAGCTGCTATTAGCTTACTTCAATATGTCAAGTGGAAAAGAAAGTGAATAGATTTCTAATTTATGGTCCTTATCTGTCTTTTTTCTTCAAAAGAGTAATGTGCCTTTTTAGGTGAGAGTTTCTTTTAGTTTATTCTTTCGAGACTTTAATATATTTGAAGCAGGATCTGTATCTCTGTGTTCTGCACAGTGTCTGTCTGCCCCACTCTGCTGAAGTTCCTTTTGGTAATGCTCCTTATTTAGTGCTGTGCTGCTAGCTTTTCGCCCATCCCACATAACTCCTGAGTGAGTTAGAGCATGGTGCCTTTCATGGCATATCAGGACTTGACACACTCTGTGCAGGTTCTGCTTGATGTTTTAAACTCTTCTTATCCTTCGAATCTGGGCCTTGTTTCTCCTTGCCTGATAAACTTTTAGGCTGAAATTCTCAGTGGAACATGCTGATACTACTTTACTGAAGAAATAGGTGATGTCTACTTTGGAGCCTTGTTCTCAGCATAACTACTTGAAAAGTTTCTGTCTTAGCAAATTCATTCTGTTATAATAAGTAGCATAAACTGAGTGACTTAAAAACAACATACATTGGAAACCTAAGATCAAGGTGTTAGAAGATTTTGTGCCTAGTTGAGACTGAACAGTGAGGCACAAGTCTTCCCAAGGAATACTTTCCCTTTGACACCTGAAATGTGCTTGATCTTGCCAGACAGGTGGTGATCACAGCTCTCCCCCTTGTTAATTAGACCAACCCAAGGGTGACCGGGACTAGCTGTAGTGTCTCCCTGCTATCATTCTCTAGGCTGTCTTTCCCTCCACAGCCCTAACACGAATCAATAGCTGAGATGTCCTTCTCTACACTTGGCTTCTGGGTGCTGCTGAAGATTCCCTGAGCCAGATGACAATGCCTAACAGGGCAGAGATTGAGATCAGATCAGGGGCTACCTCAAATATCCCCAAAGTCCCTGACCTCTGTTGGGTCATTATCTACACTGCCGCTGTAGCTAGAAACCCACAGGAAATAGTGGTGGTTGTGATTTCAGTCCCTCTGTTTTTTCCCGTTGGAAGGAGCTGTCAATCAAGCAGCCTTCTTCATTTCCACTGGGCTGTCATCATGAAAACTGAGGCTGCTGTGGCTATGGCTACGCCAGGCACCTGAAAATCTTCACTTCTGCTACAGAAGCTGCTGATAATCCATGAAGATCTCACACATCCCTGCCAGTTTTGCCACACTTTGCAGGTACCTAAGTAGGTCTGCAAGATGCAAGAGACTTCGTACATGGGTTATCCCTTCTCTATGCTGCCAACATTTCCCTCAATATCCTCATATCACTTCAGGAGAGCTCCCCTTCCTGTGTACCACCTACCTGTGATCTAACTGCCTGTGGTGCAGCACAGGCCCCAGAAATCCTTGTTTGAGTGGTCTTGTTGTGTATTTGTGTTGTTTCCTCAGATAGAATAGGCTGAGCTTGTGGTACTATACTAAGAAAGAGCTGACAACACTAAGGACTATTTAGTCCCAAATGTGCTTAGCAGACAGGAAGCCACTAAAGAACTTCAGAGAGTGGCAGAGAGCTGGTAGCAGTGGTGCTGTGAAGTAGGAGCAGCAGAAAAATAAAACCATGGACAATAGCAGAGGAGCTCTAGAGAGGCATTGGAAGAACTTCAGAAAGCTTCTGTGAGTTCTGGCTGTAGAGGAGCTGATAGAGACCTCCGAGAGCTACATGGAGCTGCTAACCTTTAGGACATAGAGTTACACTAAGAGGTATCACACTGTAAGACCTGAGAGCCCCTGCCACACAAAGCTTGGAGACACTAATGTCAATGGAGCTGTGCTTTGCCAATTCACAACTTTTATCTGAATTGAACAAAAGAACCTTTAGCCAATTGTTAATATAGAGAGGCCCATATTTTGAGTCATAGACAGCTATCTTTCACTCTTAACCTCACACGATAGTAGTGGCAAAGGACCTCTCTGGGGCCTCTTTTATGGTGGTACAAATCCCACTGCTGAAGGCACCAGTCCCATGACCAGATCACCTTCCAAGTGCCCTCCTTCATAATATCATCACATTGGTGATGAGGTTTCAATATGTGAATTTCAAAGGGAAACAACTGTTCAGACCACAGTGGAAGGAAAGCAGAAAGAGAAACGTGGAATAGGAATAGCAATCAAAATTAGAAATAGGGATATAGATATAAAAATGATAATATAGACTGGGACTGTGTCCCTAAACAGAAGAAAAGTGTACCTAAGACTTAAGACAATGAAAGGGAGGATAAAATAATTTTTAAAAGTTTTACTCTGACAAAATAAAAATCTGATGTTTCTTGTGGCAAACCAATGATACCTCATATAGTTAATGGATGAGTGATATGTTAGAAAGTGATCAGAATCATTAGATATTTTATGGAGAGATAAAGGGAAGAAATCTGGTGAGACCTTATACTAAAATATTAGAACTCCAAAAGACACCTTTCATGCACAGGTAATGGGTTCAGTTCACTGTATGTTAATTTTTAGCAGAGAACCTAGCTGGGGTGTAAGTCAGTAATTCTAGGCACCTGGGAATGTTTAGATAGCTACTAAAGGATTGAATACTTGAATAGCCTTACTTCAAGGGTTTTGCTTCATGGAGAAGAAACTTTTCCTTAAGGATTTACAGCAGGAGGAGAGGACAGTGCATTCTCTGCCTCAGTCATGGTCCTCATGCTGATTTAAAGCACTTGAGTTTGAGCCCCATGGAGAGAGAGAATAGCTATGAAGCTAAGGTCTATTTACGAGGGAGTGAAAAGTCACGACACAATCCCATGTCTGTTAGTAGGGACATAGTTGTATACCGAGACTCCACAGACATCCTACATGTTTGCTGTAAATTTAGGAAATGCAAGGGATAATTTCTTTGACCCTGCCATTTGTAGTATCACAACCAGTATCCACAGGCCACTGAAATCTGGGAAACTTACCTTAAAGTGTTTGCCTCTGTTGGTGCATAATAGGGTGTTTAGAGGTGGAAATCAAGGCGTGAGAAAGATTGCACAGGGTACAAAAAAGAAACACAGGCCAGCCAGCAACTTCACCATAATAAGTGAAACATCTTAGAAGTTCACAGAAATCTTGAAACAGGTAGTAACTTTTTAATAATATGAGACATGGAAACCAGAGCCCATTTCATTTAAATCTCAAGGTGATTTTTGTTTTCTTCCCTTTGTCTTCCTTCTTCTTTTTTTCCACTTCTTCATCCTTTCCTTCATCTCTTTTTCCTTCCAAAATAGTAAAAATAAAGTAGGCTATAGTTATTTTTCTCTTTATTACATCTTTAATTTATTTTATTTTGTGTTACACTTTTGTGTTATTGAATGGTCATCAGGGATTCACTGGAAATTGCTTGAGAACTATTAGTGTCAGTTGTACCCTTAAATAATCCCAATACTGGACATTTATTGATGTTTTTGGTTATGTATCCATTCTTCATCTCTTTCCAGATTTTTCTTTGTGTAACTTTTCCTTCATCACCCTTAGACTCAGTGTTATGGGCAGGGTTGATTCTGACTTTTGCTACAAGTATGTTCCTATGCCTCAGGATTTGGCTTTTTGCCCTGTATTTCTATTGGAGCTGGTGGGAGAGAGGTGCAGTCTTTTCTCCTTGGCACTCCTTATTGTATTGAACAGAGCTGGAGCTGCTGGTGGCTACTTTTCCCCAAACTACGCAAAAGCTACTTGGGAATGATACCAAGCAGAGGAAAAGATATCAGAGAGGTGCAAAGCCAAATTCCCGAAAATATTATTGGACTTTTGGACCTAGTCATGCCCAACACACCCTTATGTTTGTGAGTCAAAATGGACCTTTCCCACCTGGGAAGTTTGAATTGCTGCCACCTGATATTTCAAGAGTCCTGCCAAATGGCACCCAAAGCACACCTTCTGGTTAGGAAGATGATTACTTGAAAAGGTATTGCTGTGGGATGAATGTGTATAAAATAGACATCCTGATAGGAATCTGAGAGCTAAAGTAGTCTGGCCGTTTTAAGGATGGTTTTGGGAGAAGTCATCATGTGTCAGGCTTTTTCTGTAACCCCTCTCCTCATACATAAAGTCCTCTGTCTCTTTTTCTTGTTTTCTTTCACGTCTACCTGCAGGCATAGGATAGAATATAAGAGCGTAATACTTTGAGTTCTGGAGATGGCCATTTTGAGTTATTTTAGCATATCACAAGTGTCGGGGTGATCATTAGCAGGTTCTATGCTAATAAAAACTATAGGTTAGCTCATTCGGGTTGTCTTATGTGTATGATGGCTAAAATGTACAAAGGGTGGGACAATAGCTGTCATAGTAAGGTAACGAAAGCCTTTCCACATATTTCTGCCTCTTCTAAGATAACTATTTTTAGTAAACGTGTAATTGGCAGGGACGTGCTGTCTTCTATTCTGTGTACCTGTTGGCTTTGAGGATACGAGGCAAACTGCAAATTTTTAGGAAAGGAAAATGAAAATCTATGCCTCAGAAACAGTCATGCAGAGATGCAGAGGAGATATTTGGAAATTCAGATGTGTGACTTTTGAGTCATTAAAGGCAAAGGTGACACATAATTACTGACTACAACCAATTAGAAAAGTGCAGTCTTTCAGAGGTTGAAGAAGTACTTCCTGGCCACAGTCGGGAGGGTTGCATAACAAGGCTGACTGATCTACCAGCTAGCAACCACTGCCAGCAGCAGAAATTGGACCATTCGATTAAATCTATCTAAAGCATTAGCCTAATCAGCCTCATTTACTACAGCCATATCAAGAGGACCAACATTAGGACTCATTTTTTTAGGTCTCAGACTATCCACCTTGCAGTTACATTGGTTTCTTTAAATCTGTTCAAAGAGTCTTTAAAATAATATGTTATCTCTTTACCATTTGGTCTGAGAGACATGATTTTAGGGGTAATGTTGCAGGTACGCAATTATAATCATTAAATCCCTCGGAGACTGAGATTGTTTCACTGTGGCTCCTTTAGAATACTGTATTCGTTTTTAGTATAATCAAGTGTTAAAGTAGATTCTTTCCCTTCCCTCCACTCTCCTCCTCTCCCTTCCTCTCTTTCCCATCCACTTCCCTTTCTGTCCTTCCTTCCTTCCTTCTTTCCTTCCTTCCATCCTTTCTTCCTTTCTTCTCTCTCTCCCTATTCCTCTCTCTCTCTCTTTCTTTCTTTCTTTCTTTCTTTCTTTCTTTCTTTCTTTCTTTCTTTCTTTCTTTCCTCTGAATTGAATTAATTGCAATTCTTGGTTTGTGACACATTCTTATTATTAATCTATAAATGGATCATTTTTATTTATTTACTGAATACAGCCATTTATTAATATTTCTGGTCCTTGGCCCTCTGAACATAAGGTTGGACTTCATTTTGCTTTACCCTCTGAAATTAGGCATGGCCAAGTGACATGCTCTGGCTGAAAAAAATGTGACCAGAAGGGACATGTATCATTTTGGAATAGATACATTAAACAGCAGTACATCATACTCCACACTCTTCTTATTGCAATGGGGATTGTGGAAACTTCCAGAAGCCTGGGTCCTTAGGTGACCGTAATGAGCAGAAGACCCTTGCTGATCTGTACTGGGCATGGAGAATGGGCAGGAAATACACTTTCACTGTGTTCAAGGCTTTGGATTGTCGAATAAGTATAATCCATGTACTTACCTGTGACTGTTCATAAATTATTGTTTCTCAGTGCCAAACCCATAATCTTGACTGCATTTCTGGAGCTGTGGTGGATTAACTAATGGTCAACTTGTAACACCCAGGTGAACTGAATCAGAGTGGTTCTGAGTGTGGAAGGCCCACATGAAGATTGTTGCCAACAGCATAAAAAGAGAACTGGGAAGATGGTGTGCTGTTGATTCTCCTGGAGAAGCTTGTCTTGCTGGTTTTCCTGATATGAACTTGGCTGTTCTTATCACTGGAGGTACTTGGATCCTTACTGTCACTGAGGATGGCTGCAGTTCTTTTCAGAGGAGCTCTGGTCTTTACTTTGAGTGTCACATCCTGGCTCCAGTGCAGATCCCTCAGCCTGCTGGCACAGATCCTTCAGCCCACTGGCATAGACTTTCTAGCTTTCACCACTGACTTTTAGGCCTTCTCAGTGCAAAGTCTTGTTATAGACTTGCATGAGACATTGCTGTTGGCTCATGTCTTCCAATTGAACTTGTGGACCACCTTGCCATGGGATCCAGGCCCTCAGTTGGATTCTTTGGGTCTCCAGTGTGTGGAAAGATCTCCTGCATTCTTTTGCATTTGACTTTTTGGGTGAATATTATAAAATAGTCCTATAAATTTTGTGTCCTGTTTTAAATTCATTCTCTTGTAAACCTTGACTAAAACAGGCTGAGATTTTACTCTCCATAGTCTTCCTTAACCATCTAGCTCATTGTTATGTTCCACTAGTAGAGGCAGGGAGACAGAGAGAGAGAGAGAGAGAGAGAGAGAGAGAGAGAGAGAAAGAGAGAGAGAGAGAGAGAGAGAGAGGTTGACAGAGAGAGACAAAGACAGAGAGAGAGACAGAGAGAGGGAGAGAGAGAGAGAGAGAGAGAGAGAGAGAGAGAGAGAGAGAGAGAGAGGAGAAGGTGGAAAAACATGAAAGGACTTTTTCTTTTTAGTTTGCTATGGAAGGACTGTTTTTTCCCAGTGTGCTATGAATTCTTGTCAGTACTGCTACAACACTGACCCCTTACTATGGCAGACTCATTGAGTTTTAATGTCCAGTTCTAGCGCTGTAGACTAGCTTTTATTGTGCTTCCTTATGGACCAGTGATGGTTGATAGGTCCTCTCCCTCAGACTCTATGAAGCTTCTTATAGGCTCTGATAATCCTTACATTTTCTTTTTGCTCTTTTATCTCTAAGTAGCTGATTTCTGCTGTTTCCATATATATTCTGTCTTTAGATTCTCTCTGCTTTTTAATTCCACAAATACTTTTAAAAACAACTGCCTACATTAAGTTCTCTCTTTTAAAACAATTGATAATTTTTTTCTTGAATAGATTCTAGGTGATACAAAGATCAATACTGTTACTTATAATAAAATTTTAAAATATATTAAAAGAAGTGTGCATGAATTTGTCACCCAAAAACCAGGTCCATAACAGCAACTTTACCTAATAATGTAGTTTAGCTTTGCTATTTCATCTTCCAGCTTTGCTTCTCATCAATGGTGATGTGTAGCTTTAATTTCATGTTTGCCACTACTTTCATACAATTTTTATTGCATCTATGTACATGCCTAATCCTAAAAATTATATATTTTAATGATAGTTGTTTTAACTTTACAAAAAGTGCATTTTATGCTCTATAATCTTTAGGGATTTGCCTTTTAAATGTATTATATAGCTAGGATTTATCTTTTTTGTTGCTTATTGCTTCAATATTTTTTAAATTGCTGTGTCATAGTCTATTGTATAAGTAGGTTAAAGTATATTATTTGAAATAAATTTTAAGAAAAGTAAACTCTGGAAGTATCATATAATCTCCATGTCAAATCATGGAGAACAAGTAAGTTAGGAAAACAAACTTTAGGTTTTATGTGACTTGAAAACCAAGATTTTATTGAAAAGAAGTTTTGTAGATATAGTCGATGGGAACACACTCACTTATAGACCAGAGAGACAGTGGAAAATGTTTACACAGCTCACTGAGTATTTATATTTGATAAACATGCTAGACTCAGTCTCAGGAGCTTTGGGGTGAAATGTGGAATGGGTTTTTGTGTTTATTCAATTTAACTTCTTTATTTAATTAAAAACTAATTCACAGGTGGGATGAGAGTCAACACAGAAGCAAGATTAGATGCACTGGATAATCGACTGTTCTTACTTTTTAAAGTTGCCTCTAAAAAATCAATATTATTCTTAAAAGAAAAAGAATTATCAGTGAAGTGTGATGGCAAACATTTTGAATGGGTTAGAATAAGTGGAGATACAAGGAACTGATAAACTATGAAGGACATAAATTGCAATTAATTACAATTAACAGTAGTTACAAAAACAACAAATAAATGGGAAGATGGTTATTCTGAGGGTAATTGTAAAAGCTTCTCTAATTGTCTAAAGATACTTCCTGTGGTAAATCTTCCTTGTTTAGTACCAGCTAGTGAATTTCAGTATTTTGAGAGAAAACTACTGTCATCTTGATAGGTGTCTCTAAAAGACCATGTAGTAAAGGTTTATTCATGAACTTGAGAATTGGCAGAGTCTTTAAGAGGTTGTGACTAGTGGGAGGTCTTTAAGTTGTTGGGGACATGCTCTTGAAGGACATAGTGGGATTCCAGCTCTTTTCCTTTTCCCTTTTTCTTTCTTGGCCATAAGATGAACTATTTTGCTCCATCATGATGTGTTGCCTATCACAGACAAAAGCAGTGGGGCCAGCTGCTCATGGGCTGAAATCTCCAAGACTGTGATCTAAATAAAACTTCTTTCTTAATGATTTGATTACCACTTAAAAAAAAAAAACCCAGTGATATAGTAGTAACGTCCAAGATTCTTGCAAACATTCAATAGTTAAAATAGTAGAGACTAACATTCATTGAGTACTGACTGGGAACCTGGCTCACCTAAATGATTTTCATCTATCACTTCATTTCATCCACAGAAGAAGGAAGGTACTATCATTGATTGTATTTTTATGGAATAAAAAATTAATATCTAGAAAAGGTAAGTCATTTATTGAAAACTGGAAGATATTAAATCTTCATATATTAAATGAAGTTGGAATTTAAGTCCAAATCTCTCTCTCTCTAGAGCACAGCTTCTTAATCCCACTGTTCTTTACAACTTCAGCCTACCATGGTCTATCATGGTGTGCTACATTGACGTTATTTTGTCATCATGTCAAATTCAAATTGTCATTCTTAAGGCTAGACAGGTAGAAAACTGGGTTATTTAGACAAAGACACAAAAGGCAAAGCTCCCTGAATAAACTATTTCTCTGTTCACTCATTTATTCATTCACAAAATTATTAATATTTAATAATGTGCCAAAAAGTGCAGCTTCAAAGGTGAGAAAAATGGTTGTTATATCTTTGTCTGAAGATAGCTTTCTTCATTTGACTTTGTGTTTACTTTTGCTTTATATTAAGAAAACAGTCAGTGAGCTATCTGGAAGATAAGTAAAAGAGTCACCAACTCAAGAGACCACTAGAAAGCTAGTAAGATAGAAATGTTCCAGAAAAAGACTATTGGGCTCACATTAGGACAGAGAACTAAGGATAGAGTTCATAAATACAAGGTGTAGGCAGAATGCAGTCAAGATGACTTGCAAGTTCCTGAGGTAAATACACTAAGTCTCCAATTTACAAGCATTAGGTCACAAAGTCACAGATACGAAAGGACCTTCCATTATGAACATCAGAGGATGCAAACAGTTTCTTGAAGTACTTCACGTGCCTTTCAGACATTGTTGTAGTTGTGCTGCTCTGGGGTTACTGTACACTGCAGTAGTGTACAGTGCTTCGTCAGAGCCTGGATGTCCAGAAGCAAGAGGAAAAGCAGTGCTGATGCGGAGGGAACTGCTAAGAAGTGCAAGGCAACAATCATGGGAACAAAAGTGAAAACTAAGTTACCATCCTAAGGTAACTGTAAAAGTAGCTATTTTTTTCTTAACAATTGTACTGTGATGTACCACCCTCATAAGGTAACTGTCAAACTAAAAATAATTTATTTATAATATGTGCGTGCTTTTTTTTTTAATGCTTTACATTGTATATTTGTGTTAGAGGCATGAGAGTGTCTTTGTCGGACTTACAAACAATTCTGACCAAAGGATGTTCTCTCAGAATGAAACTCGCTCGTAATTTGGGGGCTTACTGTAAATGATAAGCAGCAGGGTCAGTTGCTGAGTTAGGAAATATAGAGCAAAATTACAGGATCAAGAGGGAGAGAGGTTTATGAGTTGAGTTTGCAATGTGTTGAGTTTGAGATGACTCATTCCATACAAATGAATGCATCCATTAGGCAACTGATTATGTCATTTGATGCATTTGTACATCATATGTATCTACATATTAGGGTAGAGATGCTTTATGGACATAAACTATTTGGAAATCATCAGTAGAATTTACCAATTTTAAAGCCATCATTGAAAAGCAGCTATGTAGAAAAAGAAGGTCCAAGTGACAAAAGTTGGTAAAAGTCAAGACTGGATGAATTTTTTATTACTGGTTCAATAACTAACTCTTTATCTGGATTTAGTCTAAAGTTTACCTTGTTTTTAAAAATTCTTTCTTGATTGTTTTCATTTCCAGCATTTATAAATAACCATTAAACATATCAACCTGTTTTTGTTTGATAGCTACAAACTTTTGTCCCATAATCTTCTGATTTTTTTGTATTGAAAAATTTTCTTTATTTTATCAATTTGAGGGTTTCAAATGCTTATTCAAAGAAAATTTCAGTTGACTTTATCATTTCCCCTTTCTTAGGAATTAGTTTCCTTGCTTTCTTAAATTTGTGGGCTTTCATATAATGGGTTTGGTTTCTCTGTAGGATTTAAAATTTCGACTTTCAAGCTCATTTTAAGCAAGATATTTTCTTTTCTGCCTTCTGTATTTGGCTGTTGCTTCTCTTTGGACCCTGAGAAATTCCAATTCAGAGCATTGTTTTATATTGGCTTGAGAATATTAGACATTGAGTCCTGGAAACTTTTGTTCTTTCTTATGATCTGAAGCTCATTGCTTTTTATTTTAGCCTCCATTAAATGTGTTCTGAACATATAGTTGTAGGCTTCTACAGCATGGGGTGCTTTTGTCTCTGCTCTGATACTGTAGCAGTGGTCTTCCCTACAGCACCCACTTTTTTTTTTAAACTCTTAGAGCTTAGAATGTTTAGAATTGCAAACTGTTTTTGTTATTAAGGATTTCTTTTCTGTATATAGATCACAATTTTTTATTTTAACTATATCCACTGAGGAAATTTTAAAATTTTTATGTGTGGCTGTCTGGGATTTGATTATGCTAGCCAGTGCTACCAGTGAGCTACATCCCCCAGCACTTTAAAATTTAAATTTATTTTTGACAAGAGTTTGTGAGTGAAGCAGGGATAGGAATTTTAAAGTGAACTCCTTATACTTTCTTGATTAAAATTGTTTTATTTTGTTTGCCAAGGTAGGGTGGGAGAAACTTGAGCATATTTATAGGTACACAAATATTCTATCTAATGAAAAGCTAATGTTTAAGGGAATAGACACATTCGCCTCTAACATGTAGTCATGAGATAATACTATTAAAAAGAACATAAAGTCTTTGGGTGTGTATTTTTTTCTCTGTTCAGTTTCCTAAAACATTTTTTTGATGAATGTAATCTTGATAAGAAAAACCATTTTGAGCAGTGGTGACCAAGAAATCTTGTTTTTATTTAAAATGTTTTGCTTTTCACTTCTCAAAGAGTGATTGTTTGGGGGAAATTGAGATAGCATTATAGTGATGACAGTGCTGCTGTTGTAGGGGTTGGTGAGGATTAGAAAGAAAATAGAGAAAAGGATTGATCATGCTTGTAAATCTTTGTTTCTTATCTGTAGTGAATTTTTTTCTTTTTTGGCATGATTTTTCTTTTAAAAGAAAAATTACTTTGATATTTTTATTTCTGGATTGTTAAGTCATTTCCTCCAAACAAACAAACAAACAAAAAATCTTTCTCTGAACTTCATTTTATGGCATTGTGATATTCTAATCTACATACAATCTTCTAGTATGTTCCCATTAATGTTTGGAAAGGCACTTTGGTCCCCTTAATTAAACATAATACCTTTTCTCTGTAGCATAAAACAGAGATGTTATTTTTTTGAATACTAAATTTCATTGTAGGTTTATTTTTAATATGCCTTGCTAATAGGAGCTAATCTTTGTTTAATGTCAGACTTCATGTGGTCAGCCTTATCCTTTATTTTTAAAGCTATTTATTGAAGTGTAACACAAGTGTAGAGAAGTACACAAATCCTAAGCTTGACAATATTTCATGAAGTGAATACACTTGTGAAGAACTATCCAGATCACAAAATAAAAAATTACCAGCACCTCAGAGACCTACTTGTGCTCTTTCTCAGTCACCCTCTCTCTTAACAAAAGGTAATATACTGACTTCTATCACCATATATAAATTTTGTCTTTTTGAACTTTATTTGCATAGAATCCCAATTATGTACTACCTTTTGTTTGGCTTCTTTCATTCAACATTATGTTTGTAAAATATTCCTATGTTGTTATGGCTACTGTTTGGTTATTGTTTAACATTTCATGTGTTAATATAACACAACTTATGTATTTTGTTTATTATGAATATTAATTTTTTTCTGATTTTTTGGCTATTACATAGTGCTGCTCTGAATTTTAATGTGTGCTCATTTATGGCATTCTTGTATGTCTTTTGTTGAACATATGCATATATATACATACACACGTATTTATTTAAAGGTGAAAACATTAGGTCCTAGAGAATACAGATATTTAGCTTTTGTAGATATCACTGAATAATTTTCCAAAATATTTGTACTAATTTATTTCCTCCATATATGTGTGATATCACTCCTTCTCCTTTATCAATTAATGTTAATTCTTCTAATGTATAGTTAGTCCCACCAGAATAAAAGACCCAATCAGAAATAAGCAAGTAAAATGAATGAGCACAGAAAAAAATATTACACATTTTCCCTCATTTATGGAAACTGTTATGGTTTGTACTTAGGTGGCCCCCCAAGACTCATACAGTCATGGAGGCTGTTGAATCTAGCATTTGTGATTGGTTCATTGTCTAGTGCTTGGATGGTGGTGTGCATGCTGCACCTGCCCAGGAGCGGACCTGGCATACAGTGTAAGGGTGGGAAGGAGGTGTGCTTTTCCTCTTTTGTCCTTTCACTCCTGTTGCCTGCGGCTGCCATGAAGGGCTGCCCCTCAGCCATGCCACCCTACCTTGGAGCCAACTGAGTATGGACTGAAATCTCCAAAACTGTAGGATAAATAAACCTTTCCTTACTTCTCTTTAGGTGTCAGGTATTTTGTCTCAAAAAAGAGAGAAAAGTAACCAAGACAGAAACCAATAAATCCACCTTATATAAGAACAGAATTGAATAGTAGTCACTAAAGATTGCAAAGATTGGGTTGAGGCAGAAACAAATTTAATGAGGGTACCAAAATAGGAGGACAAATTGCTTCTGTTCTTTAGCACAGTGGGATAAAAACCTATGATATGTTTTATTTTATTTTATTTTTGGTACCAGGGATTGAACTCACGACCTTGAGCTTACTAGGCAAGGGCTTGAGCCACTAAGCTAAATCCCCGGCTTATTTTTAGATGACTAGAAGAGTACAAAATATCCAGCATTTAGAAATGATTAATAGTTGAAGAGATGGAAATACTTATTACCTGATTACTAAACCTTACATACATGCATCAGATTTTCATAATATACCCCATAAAGATGTGCAATTTAAAAAATAATTGAGAAAATGTTATTTTGGTTCTTTTGCAGGCCAATATTCACACATATTTACCCAGGCATTTTCCCTTTCCTTTATCATAAATGTTTGCCACATTTTCAAAAGTCTGACTTCTTTCCATTTGAAAAATTTCCTTGTTAGTGTTTTTTCTAAATGTAGACCTACTAATTTCTCAATGTTTGTTTGTTTTATAAGATGTTTATTTGACTTCACGTTTTTGGCCACATTTAAAAGTAGGAAAGGTGATATAATGGGGAGAAATAACTTGTTCTTTATTTTGTCTGAACTTTTGATTTTGGAATTATTTTTCAGACTAATAGAAAAGTTACAATAATACAAAAATTCTCTATAGGCTTTTTTCAGATATCCTAATAAATTTATTTTCCTTATATTTATTTACATTTTCTTTTATATATATTTATTTCAGAGTAAATTTTCAATATAGTGCTCTTTACTGTTTATTGCATATTTCCTAAGCCTTAGACACTGAATTTTCCTTTGAAGGTTATTAGGCTATTTTGTCTAGATATACAGTTATAAATTGAATTATAAAACTTTAAGCAGTTATTTATTGTGTTCTATTTATTTTTTCATTTTTTAATATTTAAGATTGTTTTTCCTACTATTTCTTGTTAAGAACTTAGTTGTTAACTTAGCAGTTCCTTCGAAGTTAATACATTTTGCTCCTTATCTACTGTTTGGGAATTTTCCCACTATCTTGATTCCTTTTCAGAAGTTTTGGTTATAGAGTTTCTGGATGTATTTTTCTTCTTGTTTAATCTTCTTGAGCTTCTCAGAACTTCTAAGTCTGTAGATTATTTTTCATAAGTCTTGAAACATTTTCAAATGTATTATCTCCAAATATTGTTTGTCCTAATTTATCGAGTTCCCCTACATTGAACCTTCATTTTCCTGTGCAGTATTATGTCACACAGCAAAAAGAGCAAGAGACAAAATGTGATGCAGCAGGGATCTGGGATGGCCAGTTGTTCATGGAGAACACAAAAGCCATGAGACAGCCAGAACCTTGGTATCTGTTGATCACACTGACAATGAGGAAGATGGTGAGGGGATTATCAGAATATTCAGAGGTCAGTGGGTGGTCTTATGCTAAAGAGGATCTTATGCTGATGAGGATGATAAGGAGAGAAGTTTGTCCTTTTCCCATGGTGAAACCTTTCTAATTTAATTTAATTTAATTTAATATATTTTTTTATTGCTATTCAGTTCTCAAGGAACCAGGATGTCTTCTGCTGATGTAATCTTGCCCTGGGGCATCACAGCTTCATAGGACTAACCCTTGAGACTTCAACTGTGACCAGAGGCACACAGAGTTATGTTTCTACATAACATAGCTGGCTCACATGGCCAGATAGTAGGCCTCGGATAATCCCTAATCACAATTTAAGTATGAAATTGTTGTAGGCAGCTGAATTAGATAGAAATTTTATAGGCAGCAGACAGGGCTGGGTCCTCAAAGGAGCCAGTACAGAAGACCAGACATTTTGTCTGGTCTTCTGTACTGGCCAGATCTTAAGACAAACATCTTAAGCCAGATCTTAAGACAAAAGATAAAACAAATGCACTCACACCCTAAAGATAAACATCAGAGATTGATAATCTAAACAGGCATTATCTTGATACCTTGATCACCTTGAGGAAGCCAGAAGAAGCCACTAATCTAACCCCTTACAGGCAAAGGCCCTGTTCCCACTCGCTACATACTCACTTCCCTATTGGATCCTGATTTAATCAATCTTACCTGAGCAATTATAATCTTATTGGTTGACCATAGTTCTGTCCCACCTCATATCCAACTTGTGAGTTCCCATTTTTCCACACTTTGGACCCACCTCACCTCGTTATTTTTCTCTATGTAAGTCCCTAGAGAAGACAGAGTCTTTGACAACCCACTCGGGACCACTTCTGACTCTTTCTCAGATAGAAGCTTTTTTTCTCACAATAAATGCATCCTGCTCTTAACCTCTGTTGTTCCTAAAATTCATTCATTGATTTTAGAGAATGTGAACTTATACCAGACATCTAGTAGGTTGGAAATTTCTTTCCCTTGTATCCCAAAACAAAATGATTTTCCCTGCAAAATTATGTAGAATTGTTCAACACTGGTTCTCTCAGCCTCCTGTTCCACATTGCCAGTTATATGAATATTAGACTTTTTTCTCGTGTCCCTGTCTTTTGCAGGTTTTTTATAGTTTTTTTATATTTTTCTGTCTGAGCTTGGTTTTGGATGTTTTGTAATAGCTTGTCTTGTGCACTATTTTTTTCTTTATCTGTATCTAAATTTTATTGAAACAGTAATTCATTCTTAATGTGATATTTGTTTTACTTTTCAATTTTGTAATTTACAATGCATTGTTTTCATAGATTTTTTTTTCAGATAAAATTTTCCATCTTGCCATCTAGTTTCTTAAACAGCTTTTATGCAACATTTAAAATTTGTATATGATATTTGGATCCTCTGTGGATCTGTTTCTATTGTCTAATTTTCTTCCAAACTTGTTTTATTTAAAGATTGATAATAATTCTTTTTAACTGAATTCTGACATTGCATGCAAAAAATTGTAGGGTCTCTGGAAGATATTATCTACCTCTGGATAGTCTCAGTCTGGATGTCCCCCCAGAGCTTCATGCAGTTAGGAAGGCAGTCTTCTAGAGTCTGTAAATGACTCATGGCCTGATGCTAGGATTATACACACAGTATAAGGGACAGAAAGAATCTTCTCTCTGCACTCCTCCCCTTTTGCTCTTGTTGCTTGTGCTGTTCACTGCCACCATGAACTCTTGCCCTCTGCCATGTGTCACTCTGCTTTGGAGCCAGCTGATAACGGAATGAAACCTCACAAACTGTGAACTAAACAAACCTTTCCTTCCTTCATTTTGGGTGTCAGGTATTTTGTCACAGAAATGAGAGAAGAGTAACCAAGACAACCACCAAAGAAGAAGGCTGTCAGGCAGCCAGGGCAGGTTTGACCCCTTATTGCACACAATGGAGTACTACTCTGGCATAATGAAAGATAAACTTGTAGAAAAATGGATGCACCATAAAACCATAAAGTTAAGTGAAATAAATCACAGAAACTTAAAGATCATGTGGATTGTCTTATTTGAGAACCTGTTGGGGACCTGGCCAAGTCCCCCAGTTGCCTATAAGAGGGTTATGGCAAAGCATGAAGAAAAAAAATAAATTTAGTAATCCATAAAGGGGAAGTGGGTGGGAAGTCAGTGCCTCAGTATGGGCAAGACAAAGACCCCTTGGACTGGCACATTTTTATTTTTCCAGGGAGTAGTGCAGAGGGAGAGGTAGGGTACTTTTCCTAGAAGAGTAAGCAAATAGTAGTAGGATGAACAAGTTTAATATCACAGAAGAAACAAGTTAAGATCCTTTCCCACACCTGAGTACTTGCTCTCCTTGTACTGTCCTTAGCAGACCTCATCCTGCCCTGTGAGCACCACAGTGTCATGGACCAGCAAACTTGCAGCAAGGGAGAAAGCAGGAATTTTAACATCCAAAGTGGCCTACAAAGCAGGCCACACACTGGCCCAGAACAGCCACTACCCTCAGCTTATAATTTGTGGTCCCCAACAAGAAGCACATATTATAAATAAAGAGCAAAATAATTCTCAGATGAGAAGATCAAGATATAGACACAAGGGGGAGAGACAAGGGAGGAGAAGGAAAGAAGATGAAAAAAGGAACTAGAGTGTGTTATGTACATATGCCAACTCTGTACAAAGAATACAGACAATTATTTACTGCTAATAAAAAATATCATGTAAGAGTCTAGTGTATTATAAGGAACTTCCTCTTTGAAAGGCCTTGAATTCCAATTTGTTTTGTGTTAGCACTATAAAACAGTGGAGGATTTCAGAGATTTCCTGAAGCTTTTTGCTCTTCTTCTCCTTCTCCCCTTTCTCTTTCTTTGAGACAGAGTCTCACTGTATAGTACAGGCTGGCCTTGAGTTCGTGGTGATTCTCCTGCCTAGCCTCCTGATTACAGGAGTGTGTCATCAGGCCTGGCTTTCGCTCATCTTCTTATTCTGTATGCTTTAAGAACTGGCCAATGCCACAAGGAAAAAAACTCTTGAGTCTGGACTTACTTCTTCTCTGTCAATGATCTTGGCAATTCTACCATTTCTGTCTGTCTTTGCAGCCAAGTGCCATATTTTTAGGCTTATCTCAGTGAGAAAGCTCTAATTGGCTTCTTTGACTCTTGCAATTTGCATTTTAACTTCCTTTCTTGCTTGGGAAAAATGGTGTGCAGAATATTGGGCTTACCTCAAAGAATTCCCTTTTCTCTGACGTTATGGTCCCTCCATTTCAGAATGCCCTAAAAGCTTTTTGGAGGGATTTTTTAAAAAATCTAGCTTTTCTAGTTTTTCTTGATGAGAGTGTTAGTCTATTAAAATGATTACATTGCTGTAAGCAGAATTTCTATATTTTTGATATCTTACTGCTCTCAGAAACAACAGGTTTTTTAAAAAATTTTTTTGTAACTACTGTGTGTAAATCTTTTTTTTTAAATTTTATTTAAAAGAAAATAGACACAGAAGATAGAAACAAAAAGCATGAAAGACAAACAACAACAACGACAGATCTGATACAATTACACTGTAGGTTTACACTCTGAGGTGGGTGAAGTTTGACAGTAGTTACAATATTACATATCGTTACCTTCATAGGGGTTGATCATATTGACAGACATAGACACGCAAGGTTTATCAATTCAGGAATATTAATTTTCTTTTTCAATAGCTAATGTACCCAGCAATACAGTTTTTTTTAGCTGTCTTATTTATGCATATTTATAAATTTATGTCTTTTTCTTTTTCCCT
>RJWM01005579.1:0-41984 GCA_004363535.1 Dasyprocta punctata
GGCCGGCCTTGTGCTCGCGTTGTAGCCCAAGCCGGCCTCGAACTCACAACGCTCCGCCTACCTCAGCCTCCCGAGTGCTGGGATTAAAGGCGTGCGCCACCACGCCCGGCCAGTTTTTTGAGACGGGAAAACACTATGTAACTCAGGCTGGCCTTGCGCTGGTGTTGTAGCCCAAGCCGGCCTTGAACTCACAGTGCTCCACCTATCTCAGCCTCCCGAGTGCTGGGATTAAAGGCATGTGCCACCATGCCTGGCCCTTTTTATCTTTAATTTTGAGACAGTGTCTCACTAAATTACCCAGGTTGGGCTCAAGCTTGTCATCCTTCTGCCTCAACATTCCAGAGTGCTGGGGTTATAGACCTGTTCTACCATGCCAGACCCCACCTTTTTAATTTTAGGGATCATATGGGCATGAAATGGTATCATAGTTTTCATTTGTATTTCCCTGATAACAAGTGATTTCAGTTTTTAGGGTTGGTTTTGTTTTTTGAGATAGGGTCTCACTATGTAGTTCAGGCTGACCTTGAACACACTATGTAGCCCAGGCTGGCCTCCAACTCATGATCAGCCTCCCAAGTGCTAGGATTGCAGGCACGCACCACCACACCTGACCTGATTCGAGTATTTTAAAGTTGCTTGATAACCATTTCAATATCTTCTTTAGAAAAATTTCTGTTTAGCCGGGGATGATGGCACATGCCTTTAATCCCAGCACTCAGGAGGCTGAGGTAGGTGGAGTGTTGATACTTTGAGGCCAGCTTGGGTACAGCATGAGCAAGGCCAGCCTGAACTACATAGTGTGACCCTGCCTCAAAAAAACCAGGGCCAGGTGTTTGGCTCAGTGGCTTAAGCACCTGCCTGGTAGGTGCAAGGTTATGAGTTTGATCCCCGGTACCACAAAGAAAAAGAATTTCTGAGCTAAATCCCCAGCCCAGGATAATATTTTTTAAAATACAAAACTTTTGAATTTTGGTGTTGTCTAGCTTATCTCTTTTTTTTCTTTTGGGTTTTTTGTTGTTGTCTTGGATTTTTTGGTATTGGGGATTGAACCCTAGGCTTCATAAGGCAGGCACAAGCTCTGCCACCAAGTTATACTTCTAATTTCTTTTTTTCCTTTTTTTTTCTCTTTTTCTCTTACTTTCTTTCATTCTTTCTCTCTTTCTTCCTTTCTTTTCCAGGTATTGAATACAGAGCCCCATACATTATTGGTAAGTGTCCTACCCATCTTTTTTCTTTTGTTGCTCATGTTTCAGGTAGTTTGTTTGCTTGTTTGCTGCAGAACTAGGGCTTGAAAACTTTATCACTGAACTATATCCCCAGACTTCTAAAAAAATTGTTTCTTCTGAGACAGGATCTTGCTAAGTTGCCTAGACTAGGTTTCAGTTTATAATCTTCCTGCCTCAGCCTCCAAGAGTATAAGAGCTATAGGTGTCCACCACAACTCCTGGCTTTTGGTATAACCTCTTAAGATTTGGTATAATCTCTTAATGATTAAGAATTCTCTCCCAAATCCTAGGTCAAAATTATTTGCTCTATATTTTCTTCTAAGAGTTTTATGCTTTGGGCCTTATATTTAGGCCTTTGATACATTCTGTGTTCATTTTCCTATGTGATCTAAAGTAAGGGGTTCAACTTCATTCTTTGACATGTGGCTGTCTAGTTGTCCCGGTACCACTTATTTTCTTTTTCTGCTGAATGTTCTTGGAAGCCTATTCTTGAAAATTCCTTGGTTATTAATAATATGAGTTTGTTTCCAGGCTTTCAATTCTATTCTATTGATCTATATGTCTATGTTTTCCCAGTATCATACTGTTCTGATTTCTGTAGCTTTATAATAGTTTTGAAGTTGAGAAGTATGTCTTACCACTGTATTCTTTTTCAGGCTTGTTGTGGTAAACTAAATTTTAATAACTGAAATTGATTTCTTCTGTCCTGTACCTGATTTTTCATTATGAGAATGACAGCACAGTAAAACATAGAGATCAGGAAAAAATTTGGGAATTTCAAGAAATATTAGAGAGGGATTTGGTTTTCACTCAGAATTGAGATATTCCAGATGGTTTTACCTGGATCTTGCGGGGCAAGGCAGCCCCAGCTGATTTCTGGGCTACATAAACTTATTTGCTATGGGTCAGCTTTTCATCACCATAATGAAACACCAGACATAGGCTACTGATGAAGTAAAGGGAGGCTCACAGTTCTGAAATTCCAGTCTGGACTTGGTGATTGTGTTTGTTTGGCCCTCCAGTGAAGGCAGCACAACATGGTGAGAGCTTGTACCAGATGTGTGCTCACAGCTCAAGCCAGAAAACAGAGAAAGAGGAGAGGGGGGACACACAGTCCCTTTCACAGTCTTGCTGTGTCATTCAGGCTGGCCTTGAACTCACTGTGTGCTCCCCCCATAGCCTAAGAACCTCCCACTAGGCCTCGCTTCCACAGCATTTACAAGTATTATGACCCTGGAGACCAAACCTTTATATACGAACCTTTGGAGGACTCTCATCAAAACCATTGCCCTAGCCAGGCATGGTAATGCACACCTATAATCCCAGCACTCAGGAGGCTGAGGCAGGAGGATTATTGCAAATTCAAGGCCAGCCTGGGTTACAAAGTGAGACCCTATCTCAAAAAGACTGAAAAAAAATGGCTCTTATGTTTTGCCTTGGGGAAAGTCTTCAGATAATATATGCTTTTATGTGTATACAGGTCTTTGTAGTTGTCTGTATTAGCTTTCTCAGTTTCATAAATGCTTCTTACATGAATCTTAATGAGCCGGGCCTGGTGGTGCATGCCTGTAATCCCAGAACATCAGAGGCTGAGGCAACAGGATCGCCATGAGTTTGAGGCCAGCCTGGGCCACATAAATCAGGTTCAAGGCCAACCTGCACCACTACGTAGCAAGACCCTGTCTCAGAAAACAAAACAAAACAATAAAATAAAATAAATCTTGATGATTTTTTCCAACCCTTGGCCCCTTTTTGGTTTTCACACAGTGTTACCAGGAAATGCACACACACGCGCGCACACACACACACACACAAATTAATAAACTTGTTTTCTCTTTTTCTTTCTTTTTTGAGATTTTGCTCATATCCTGTGCTTTATATTAACTTTAGTCTCAGAACAAAAATTAAAGATTAATGCTTTCCATCACTTTAAATCGTATAAGGGCCGGGCGTGGTGGCGCATGCCTTTAATCCCAGCACCCGGGAGGCTGAGGTAGGAGGAGCGTTGTGAGTTCAAGGCCGGCTTGGGCTGCAATGCGAGTGGAAGGCCAGCCTGAGCTACATAGTACAACCCTGCCTCAAAAAACCAGGGCCGGGAGTTTGGCTCAGTGACTTAAGCGCCTGTCTGACAGGTATGAGGTTGTGAGTTTGATCCCCGGTGCCAGAAAAAAAAAAATCGTATAAGGTTATCATCATTTTTTGTTTTTGCTTTGTTTTCTGAGGCAGAGTCTCACTATACAGTCCAGGCTTCATTCCTGTTGCCTCAGCCGCAGGAGTCCCAGGATCACAGGCTTGTACCACCGCGCATAGTGGTAATACTCCTTCTTATTTGTATCAAACTTCATACCAAACAATGAATTCTGGGTTGCAAAAGAGAATTTTTTTTTGTACCTGTCCATTAAGTTTTAGTCTACAAGTCAAGACCATGTCTTCTCTTCTTTTGTCTAGGAATCTGACAAATCTGGAGACACGTGTGAGGCGGTAGCTGCAGCTGGAGAACAGTAAACAGTCGCCTGTCCCCATGGAAGATTCGAGTCTGTCCAGCAGTATTGATGTGGACAAAGGCTTTGCCATTGCCTTTGTGGTTCTTCTGTTTCTCTTCCTAATAGTGATGATTTTTCGGTGTGCCAAGTTGGTGAGGAATCCCTACAAGGCCGGCTCCACAAACACAGAGCCATCTTTGAGTTGAAGTAGGGTGAAGCCTCCTCGGCAGCCCCTCACAAGAGAGTTGAAATCTCACACAGACTATGACCCTGAGTGTACTGTACCTTCCTGTGTCTCAGCCTTCTCATTCTTGTACTCCACAATGGGACTATAAGAGTGAGTTGAGAATAACAAAAAGAGATGAAACCCAAGTCAGTTTTTGTGATTCTTCTTTGGAGAAATGATTGCTAAAGGGGGAAAGAGACAAGTTGAACTCATTGGTAGAATAAGGTCATGGGCCCAGTTTCTAATGTCCTTAAAATGGGACAGTGGACTACGACTTTATGATACAGTATTATAATATCATTATGCTTGGTAACGCCCTTCCAAAAATAGAAGCTGTCCTGGAATAGCAGACTTCAGTGCTTCCTTTAGTTATAGAAATATAAGGAAAGCAAGAGCTGATAATCCTATAATAACTCTGATAAGGATATTTTATTTTATCTTATTTTATTTATTTTTGAGATAGAGTCTTGCTATGTAGTTCAGGCTGGCCTTGAACTCACTGTGTAGCCCAAGCTGGCCTCCAACTCCCAGTGTTCCTCCTGCCTCAGCCTCCCAACTGCTGGGATTACAGAGTATATGAACATACCCAGCCACTGAGTTGAAGTAGGGTGAAGCCTCCTCGGCAGTGAGTGTGAAGTTTTTCAAAATCCACTATCCTTCTGAAATAGGCAAGACTTTATGGTAGAGAACTAAATTTGCCTTACATAAATCCCAATAACTAAGCCAAGATTGCTTCATCTATAAAATAACCTGTGGTTGGACAAATGGGGTCCCCAAAAAGAACTGCTAGCACTTATATTTTTTACATTTTAGGTATATATAATGATTACTTTCATCATAGTGAAATTATGCCTCTGCATGATATAATTTCATTCTTTTTTTCATTATCATTCCCCTGTGCACCCTTCAACCCCTCTTCTCCTCATTTACAAAAGCTTTGTTTCCATTTTTTTCTTCTTTTATCATTTCTCTTTTTCCTTCCTTCCCTTCCACCTCCCCTCCTCCCTTGTGCCTCTTCTCATTTGAATAATACTTTCATTTGTATAATACTTTCTATTATACATTTTGTATATCTATTATACATTTTGGTTTTTATTTAAACTTTTGGTTTCTTACACCAGAGATATAATGCAGTATCTACACATGTGTGTCTGATTCACATCACCTAAGAGTATGGTCTTGAGGTGTACCCATTTAACTAAAAATGCCTCAAGTTTTTCCCTATTTCTGGCTGACTATAACTCCATTATAATAAAAAAAAAACTGCATCTTTATCTATTCATCAGCTGATTGGCAGTCGGGCTGTTTCCAAGATTTGGCTATTACAAACTGTGCTGTTATAAACATGGGTGTGATTATATTGCCATGGTATGATTCTTATAAATCCTTCCAGGAAGATACCAAGAAGGGGAATACCTAGGTCGAACGGGACTTCTAGTCCTACATTTTTTAGGAATCTCCACATTAATTTCCACAGTGGTGGCACCAGTCTCCCCACTCCTACACTCCCCCACAGCCCTACCAGCACTTCCTGTTGGTTGATTTCTTGATAACAGCCATTCTTTCCGGGGTAAGATGGAATCTCAGCATTGTTTTAATTTACATCTCTTGAATGACCAGTGATGTTAAACACTTTTTCATGTATGTATTTGCTGTTTGTACTTCTCCATTAGAGAAGTGTGTCTTCATCTCAGATGCCCATTTTTGAACTGGGTCTTTGAACTGAAGGGGGGTCTCAATTTTTTGAGTTCTTTATATATTCTAGATGTTAGTCTTCTGTCTGAGAAACAGCTGGAAAATTATTTTCCCACACTGTGGGTTGTCTGTTTACTCTGTTGGTGATTATTTTTGCCGTGCAAAATCTTTTTAATAAGATGAGATCCCAGATATTGATCCTTTGTGAAAGTTCCTGTACAATTGGGGTTTTGTTCATCAAGTCTTTGCCTATACCAATGTCTTCAACAGTTCTACCTATTCTATCTTCCAGAAGACTTAATGTTTCTGTTTTAGTATTTAGATCTTTGATCCATTTCAGTTTTAGTTTAGTATGTGGTAAAATATATGGGTCTAATTTTAATCCTTAACATGTGGAAAGCTGATTTTTCTAGCACCATTTTTCCAATGAAGGTGTTTGGCTCTTTTGTCAAAGACAAGAGGGCTAAGTATGTCTAGAGTTGTTTCTGACTCTTCTAAACTGTTCCACTGATACTCAAGCCTGATTTTTTGACTAGTTTGTTTTTTGCCAGTGCCATGCTGTTTTTATCACAGTAGCTTTATAGTATAATTTCAAGTCAGGGATTGTGATGCCCTTCCACTTTGCCTTTGTTGCCCAGAATTGCCTTTGCTATTTCAGGTTTCTTCTGGTTTCAAATGAATTTTAGGATTGTTTTCTCTAATTCTGTGAGATATGCTGTTGGAATTTTGATTGGAATTGCATTAAATCTGCATAACAATTCTGAAAATATGGTTATTTTCACTATATTGGTTCTTCCTACCCAAGAGCAAGGACTACCTTTCGATTTTCTGATATCCTCTTTAACCTCCTTTTTCAGAGTACTGTAGTTTTCAATGTAGAGGTCTTTTACTTTCTTCATTAGATTGATTCTTAGGTATTTCATTTTTTTAGATGCTATTGTGAAGGATGGTGTTTCCCTAATTTCTCTCTCAGTGAGTTTGTTATTTGTGTACACAAATTCTATTGATTTTTGAGTGTTGACTTTATATCCAGCTACACTACTGAATTTGGTTATCAAATCTATAAATCAGGGCTGAGGATTTAACTCAGTGGCACAAACACCTAACTGGCAAGCACAAGGTCCAGAGTTTGATTCCTTGTACGAAAAAAGCCCATAAATCTAGAAGTCTTTTGGTGTAGCTTTTGAGTTCTTCTATAGAGAAATTCATATCCAAAAACAGTGATGATTTAACTTCTTCCTTGCCTATCCTTATTCCTCTGATTTCTTTCTCTTGACTAATTTTTCTGGCTAATGTTTAAAGTACTATATTGAATAAGAGTAGACAGTGGACATCCTTATCTTATTCTGAATTTTAGAGTAAAAGTTTTTAATTTTTGTTTGTTTAGTATGATATTGGCTGTTGGTTTGTAGTAGGTGGCTTTTATCAGATTGAGACAAAGAGCACCTATTCCATTTTTCTGAAAGGTTTTTATAATGAATGGGTGTTGGACTTTGTCATATTCTTTTTTTGCATCTATTGAGATGACCATATGGCTTTTGTCCTTGGCTCTATTAAAATGGTGTATTACATTTATTGATTTGCATATGTTTAACCATCCCTGCATTTCTGGAATGAATCCTACTTGGTCATGGTGTGTAATCTTCTTGAAGACTTGCTGAATTCTGTTAACCAGGATCTTATTGAGAATTTGTGGTTCTATGTTCATTTGGGAGTTTAACCTATAGTTCTGTTTCTTAGTTGGATCCTTCTCTGGTTTTGGTATCAGGGCAATGCTTACTTCCAGGAATGAATTTAGGAGTATTGCTTCCCTTTAATTGAATTAAAGAGTTTGAGGAGTAGCGGCATTAGGTCTTCTCTAAATTTTTTGAAGAATTCAGCAGTGAATCTATCAGGGCCTGGGCTTTTCTTTCATAGTAGGTTTTTAATTACATTTTCAATTTCATTGATATTGGTTTATTTAGAATTTTTGTATCTTGTTGATTTGGCTTCATTAATTTATATGTATTTACTGAACTGCCTTCTGGGGGTCTGGGCAGCCTCGGCGGTCCCCCGGAGGAGAATGAGAATGGGCCCTTCTGGGGCCCACCCTGCTGGGCTAGAGTGGCACCAGAGCGCAGGCTTGGAATCAGGGACAAACACCCCCTAACCTCCCACCCCACCCCCACCCCTGTGAGCAACCTGCTGGTTCAGAGGTCTGGCTAAATTGATAGCAACTAAGGAACATTAAGCAACTAATTGCTAGTATTGTTTTGTAAATTTTGTAGGCCTCTGGTCAGCAACCTGAGCATCTCTTTGGAAGATTAC
Source organism: Dasyprocta punctata (assembly GCA_004363535.1). Lineage (NCBI taxonomy): Eukaryota > Metazoa > Chordata > Mammalia > Rodentia > Dasyproctidae > Dasyprocta > Dasyprocta punctata. The sequence continues at coordinate 7,938 of RJWM01005579.1, forward strand.
AGTAGGCAATCTAGCAAGTATGGGGGATTCTCGTCTGTCTTGTCTTCAAGGCCCAATATGGTTCTCACTGTTTTGCTTTACTCTGATCATTATTATTATTATTATTTTGCTCTATTTTATATTCTGTTTTTATTGGTTTTATTCTGTTTTGGTTTTGGTTCAATTCTATCTGTTGGAATGGTCAGCTATTCTGAAGACAACAAGATATACTATAGTAGCTATTGTATTTACATTATCTTTCTTCGAAGTTCTGTACCAGTTCTACTGCTTTGTTTTAATTGACTTTGTTCTGTTATGTTCTGTTGGATTTTACTATCTTTAAAATAAAAAAAAAATTTCTATGTATTTAGGGATCTGTCCATTTCTTCTGCATTTTCTATCTTATTAAAATACAGGTTCTCATTAGCCGGGTGTGGTGGCGCACGCCTTTAATCCCAGCACTCGGGAAGCTGAGGTAGGAGGAGTGTTGTGAGTTCGAGGACAACTTGGGCTACAATGCGAGCACAAGGCCTCCTTGAGCTACATAGTGCGAACCTGCCTCAAAAACCTACGGCTGGGAGTTTGGCTCAGGGGCTTACGTGCCTGTCTGGCAGGTGTGAGGCTGTGAGTTCAATCCCCGGTGCTGCAAAAAAAAAATAATAATAAAAATAAAATAAAATACAGGTTCTCAAAGTAAGTATAGATTATCTTCTGGATTTCTTCAGGATCTGTTGTGATTTCACTCGTCATTCCTAATTGTGTGGATTTGAGTCTTTTTTTTTTTTACCTTTTTTTAATAATGTTTACTGAGGGTTTGTTGATTTTATTTAAACTTTCAAAGAACCAACTCTTTAGTTCATCCTTTATGTTGTTTTCTTAGTCTCCATTGCATTAGTTTCTGCTCTGATCTTTATAATTTCCTCCTTCATATGAGCTTTGGGCTTGACTTGCTCTCCTTTTTTAGAAACTTGAAGTGCAACATAAGTAGTTTGTTTGAAGTTACTCTGTTTGCCTGATACAAGTATTCACCATTATAAATTTCCCTTGTAGGACTCCTTCCATTGTATCCCACAAGCAGCGGTATGTAATATTGATATTATTGTTTATTTGTAGGAACTGTCTAATTTCTTTAATATCATCTGTGACCTTTTGGTTTTTCAGGAGGGTATTATTTAATTTCTATGTGTTCATGAAGTTCTTGTGTTTCTTTTGCCATTGATTTCCAATTTCATTGTACTATGGTCTGATAATATGCATGGGATAATTTCAATTCCTTTGCATTTACTTAAACATATTCTATGAGCTAGTATATGGTCTATTTTGGAGAACATCCTGTGTGCAGCTGAGAATATGTATTCTGATGTTGTGGGGTCGAACACTGTTGACCTCTACTAAGTCCATTTGTTCAAAAGTTTGGTTCAGTTCAGATATTTCATTGTTGATGTTTTGTCTAGTTGATCTGTATATTGGTGACAGTGGGGTATTGAGGTCACCTATTATAATTGAATTAGTGCTTATTTGATTTTTTTCATGTCCCTTTGTGACAATGGAGTGTTAAGTTCCCCCGTTACAATGGCACGGGGATCAAACTCACAACCTTGCACCTGCCAGGCAGGTGATTAAGTCACTGAGCCAAACTCCCAGCCCTGTTTTTCTTTTTGAGGCAGGGTTGTACTATGTAGCTCAGGCCAGCCTTGTGCTCGCGTTGTAGCCCAAGCTGGCCTTGAACTCACAACACTCCTCCTACCTCAGCCTCCCGAGTGCTGGGATTAAAGGCATGCATCACCATGCCTGGCTACAACTATATCATTGCTTATTTGATTTTTCATGTCTATTAAGATTTGTCTTAGTTGGGTGCTCCCATATTTGGTGCAATATATATTTATTATTGTAATCTCTTCCTCTTCAGCTTTTCCCCTAACAAGTATGTAGTGACCTTCTCTATCTCTTTTGATCATTCTTGGTTTGAAGTTCACATTGTCTGCAAACAAAATAGCTACCCCTGCTTTTATCTGGGTTCCCGTTGCATGGAGTATTGTTTTCTATCCTTTGACTTTTAGTCTATGAATTTCCTTTCAAGTTAAATGTGTTTCTTGTACACAGCATATTGTTGGGTTTTGTTTCTTAATCCACTCTGCCAGTCTGTTTCTTTGTATTGGTGAATTGAGACCATTTACATTGATGGATATAACTGAAATGTACTGATTTATCCCTGTCATGTTATCTTTCTGTTGTTGGTTTTCTACTTTTCTCTGTTTGGTTGTTTGCCTTGCTTAGTGGTTTCCTTCTGCTGTTGTTCTGGGAATTGCAGTTATCTTTATCTCTTTCTGGAGTATCTTTCAGTACTCTTTGTAGTGTTGGTTTGGTGGTCATGAATTTCTTCAGTTGTTCTTTATCATGGAAGTATCTTATTTCTCCATCAGTTTTCAAAGATGGTTTTGCAGGGTACATCAATCTACATTGGAAGTTGTTTTCTTTCAAGACTTGAAACACTTCACTCCAAGCTCTTCTTCTTTTTTTTTTTATACTGGTTATTGAACGCACAACCTCACACCTGCCAGGTAGGCGCTTAGGCCACAGAGCTAAATCCCTGACCCTATTTTTTGAGATAGGGTCTCACTATGCAGTTCAGGCTGGCCTTGAACTCACTTTGTAGCCCAGGCTGGTCTTGAACTCACAACAATCCTCCTGCCTCAGCCTCCCAAGTGTTGGGATTAATGGTGTGCACCACCATACCTGGCTTCCAAACTCTTCTTGACTTGAAGGTTTGTGTTGAGAAGTCTGCCACGATTCTGCTAGGCTTTCCTTTATAAGTGATCTGTCCTTTTTCTTTTTTCTTTTTTCTTTTTGTACTGGGGATCAAACTCACAACCTTGCACTTACCAAGCAAGCACTTGAACCACTGAGCTAAATCCCCAGCACCTTTGTAAGTGATCTGTTTCTTTTCTCTGACAGCTTTTAGTATTCTGTTCTTGTGCTGAATTTCTGAGATCCTAATTATTATATGCCTGGGTAAAAATTTATCTTGGTTATGGCTATGGGGTTCTGTATGCCTCACTTATCTGCATATCTGATTCTTTTCCCATGTTTGGAAATTTTTCTGCTATTATTTCTGTAAATAGTCTTCTTGTGTCATTTGTGTTGACCTCTACTTTTTCATTAATACCTATCAGTCTTATATTGTTTCTCTTTGCATCATCTTGCAAGCTGTTGGATTGTCATTTCCCAGTTTCTTGTTATTTTTAAGAGACCTTTTCTTTAGTGATCACAAGCTGTCATCCTGTCTTCAAGGTCTGAGAGTCTGTCTTCAGCTCCATTCAAGTGGTTTTGCTGGCTTTCAATGGAATTTTTAATTTCCTGAATATCCCTTTGAATCTGTTTCATGCATTCTAATTCTGCCTTATACTGTTCATTCAAGATTTCCATAACTTTCTTATGTTCCTCTATTTTTTTATCTAGATCTTCTATAGATACACTCAACATTTCTTTCATGTTTGTCATTTCTCTTTTTACCTGGGAGATTATTTCTAATCTGATTTCCTCTATAGCTTCATGGAGTTGTTTCTTTACTTCAGTTGCTATCGTTTCAGAAAGTTCAGTTGTGCAATTTCCAGTGTCTTCCATTTCAATGTCTCCTGGGTTTGTTCTCGGTGGGCTGGAGGACTGAGATTGCATCTTGCTCTTTCGTTTTGTCATTTTCCTCTGGGACCTGTGCAGCTGGCCAGGCACTCTCCCAGTGGATTGCACTGGAATGCTACACTGGGCAGAGCTTCAATCCTCTGATATCCACAAGGTTAGCCAAGGTGCACCCCCAAACTATGGTGCTGGAGCCTTGTGCTGTGATGGGAAGAGCTCAAAATCTTCAGGACCAGTTGGCTAGGCTGGTCACTACCTGAAGGATGGCTCTGGGGCTCTGGGCTGGGTAAGGCTCAGCATCTCTATGACCTGTGAGGCTGGCTGGGCATTCCCCCAATGGATTGTGCTGGGACACTGGGCTGGGCAGAGCTTGGATCCTCCATGCAGCTAGCAGGGATGCACCCCCAGAGTGTGGTACAGGGGTATTGTGCCTGGCTAGGCAGAGTTCAGAACCTCTGGGACCAAGTGACTAGCCAGGACGCACCCCCAGAGTGTAGTGCCAGAGCCTTGTGCCTGGCTGGATGGACCTTCATGTCCATTAATATTTGTTTTACATAGTTGGGCAAGCTGGTATTTTTGCATATATATTTATGATTGTTATCTCTTCCTCTTGGATTCTTCTCTTTACAATGATGTAGTGACCTTCCTTGTCTCTTTTAATCAGTCTTGGCTTGAAATCCACTTTGTGTGTAAATTGAAAAGCTACTCCTGTTTTTTTTCCAGGTTATTTTTGCATGGAGTATTGTTTTCTATCCTTTGACTTTTAGTTTGTAAATTTATTTTTGAATAAGATGTGTTTCTTGAGCCGGGCATGGTGGCGCACGCCTTTAATCCCAGCACTCGGGAGGCTGAGGTAGGCGGAGCGTTGTGAGTTCGAGGCCGGCTTGGGCTACAACGCGAGCGCAAGGCCGGCCTGAGCTGCATAGTGCGACCCTGCCTCAAAAAACCAGGCCTGGGAGTTTGGCTCAGTGCCTTAAGCGCCTGCCCTGGCAGGCGCAAGGTTGTGAGTTCAATCCCTGGTGCCACAAAAAAAAAAAAAAAGATGTGTTTCTTGTATGCAGCATACTGTTGGACCTTGCTTCTTGATCCATTTTGCCAGTCTGTTTCTTTCTCTTTTTTTTTTTTTTGTTTCTTTCAATTGGTGAATTGAGCTTATTTACATGGATACTTATAACTCTTATGTATTGACTTATCCTTGTCATGTTATTTTCCTGTTGTTGATTCCCTTTTTTCCTCCTTTGTTTACTTACCTTGCCTGGTGGATTCATTCTGTTGAGGTTCACGGCGTGGTAATCTTCATCTCTTTCTGGAATGTCCTTCAGAACATTTTGAAGTGCTAGTTTGGTGGTCATGAATTTCTTCATGTGTTCATTGTCATGAAAGCATCTTATTTCTCTTCAATTTTGAAAGATAATTTTTCAGGATACATCTATCTGTGCTGGAGATGGTTTTGTTTTAGGGCTTAAAATGCCTCACTGCAAGATCCCCTTGACTTGAGGTTTTGTGCTGAGAAGTTTGCTGTGATTATGATGAACTTTCCTGTATAAGTGACTTGTTATTTTTCTCCACCACTTATTAATATTCTGTTCTTGTGTTAAATTTCTGGAATCTTGACTATTATATGCCTTGTTGTAGATTTTTTGATCTTGGCTAATTGGAGTTCTATATGTCTCATTTCTCTGTATGTGAAATTCTTTTTCCATGCTTGAGAAATTTTCTGCCATTACTTCTGTGAGCAGGTTTTTTTTTTTACATCATTTGCACTATTTCCTGTTTTTTCATTGACTCAGATCAATCTTATGTTATAATCTAGCAGCTGTTGGATTGATTTTTCTAGGTGCCTTACTATTTTTAATAAATCTTAATTTTCATTATTGCAAACCATAATGATGTCTTCTAGGTCTTATAATCTATCTTCACTTTGGATCATTCTGCTGCATATACTTTCAATGGAATTTTTAATTCCTGGATATGTTTGAATCTGTTTCATGGATTTCATTTATTTCCTATGTTGGGCATTAATGGGTTCCATCATTTTCTTAAGCCCTTCTTTTTTTAATCTGTGTCTGCTGTAGAGTCACAAGTCTTTCATTATGGTCACTATCTCTGTAGTTCTTCTGATTTTATTTTTTCTAGAGCCTAATCCATCTGCTTTGTTACTTCTGCTGTTTACCATTTGAGAGAATATAGGTGTGTGGCTTTCAAATTGTTCCACCTCATTGCCCCCTGGGTTAACCTTTGGTGAACTGGAAATCTGGGGTTGCATCTTGCTTAAGAGTGTTCTCAGCCGGGCGTGGTGGCGCACGCCTTTAATCCCAGCACTCAGGAGGCTGAGGTAGGAGGAGCATTGTGAGTTTGAGGCCGGCCTGGGCTACAACGCGAGTGCAAGGCCGGCCTGAGCTACACAGTGCGACCCTGCCTCAAAAAACCAGGGCTGGGAGTTTGGCTCAGTGGCTTAAGGGCCTGCCCTGGCAGGTGCGAGGTTGTAAGTTCAATCCCCAGTACCGCAAAAAAAAAAAAAAAAAAATAGGGCCAGGGATTTAGCTCAGTGGCCTAAGCACCTGCCTGGCAGGTGTGAGGTTGTGAGTTCGATCCCTGGTACCAAAAAAAACAAAACAAAACAAAAAAACCCCTCAATATGGTGATTTTACCCTCAGGGGAGAAAATTTAAAAGGGATTAGAGGAAAAACATAGAAATAGAGCAAGAAGAAGAGATTAGAAGCAAATCTGGAGGACAAAAGGAGATTACATAAACTTTGGGAAACTGGTAATAAAGACAGGAGAGAAAAGGAAAAGGGAGAAATAAGAAGAACAGAATAAGCTGCACTTGGTGGCACATGCCTGTAATCCCAGCACTTGGAAGGCTGAGGCAGGAGGATCGTTGCAAGTTTGAGACCAGCCTGAGCTACAAAATGAGCTCAAGGCCAGCCTGAACTGCATAAGCCTGTCTCAAAAAGACAAAAAAAAGAAAAGAAAGAAAGAAAGAGAACAGAACAACGATGAAAAAACTAGAAAAAATATTCACACTCATAAAAACAAAAGCAAATAATCAAGGGGGAAAAAAGAAGAAGAAAAAAAAAGAAGAAAAAAATGTCTGTTTGGGGGCATGTCTCTGTAATGGGCAGACAGAGCCCAGATCCATGTTGCCTGCATCTTTAGTTCCACTGAAGTTCAGGTTGGATTCTGTCTGTGAGACTGAAACCCATTTTGTTCAGCCTATAGCACTTTATGGGCCTCCTGCTGGCTTGAACTTGGCTAGTTGTCTTCCTGCCTATTTGAACTCACTTCCTCCGTACCCTGACTCTGGGAGCCATTAGATGGAGACAGTCTGTAACTGGTCTGAGTTCTGAGCTTAGCTGGCCCCTCTCTAAAATGGCTACTGCCCAATCTCCCTCTCCTGGGGGATGTCTCAACTCAAATAACCCACCAACCACTGCAATCTGCTGTGTACACTGTTCCTTTCCAGTGGTGCATTTTTCCATGGAGGCCTCTGGGGTTGCCAGTAGTCACTATGCATCTGCAGTTTCTGATGAACCTGAGTTGGGCTGGCACATGCAGAGTGCTAGAATTTCAGGCATGCAGCACCAAGCCTAGCTGAGAACTGAAAGTCTGAGGTCAGCTTGGGTAATTAAGCAAGATCCTGTCTCAAAAAAAAAAAAAAAAAAAAAATGTGTTTTAGCCAGGCATGGTCGCGTATGCCTATAATCCTGGCACTTGGGAGGCTGGGGCAGGAGGATCATTGTGAGTTTGAAACCAGCCTGGGCTACAAGGCCAACCTGAACTGTATAACCAGACCCTGTCTCAAAACTACAAAAAGGGTGTTTTTAAAGACCTGGGGGTATCTCTCAATAGCCCTAAGCTCAATCCCCAGTACAGAAAAAAAATATAAAAGAATTACACTCAAGTAAATATTCCCCTCTTTCATCACACAGTCACATTATAGAGCACAACATGTATGATAAACCAGCAGAGCAGATGGAGATGTACACTGATAACTAAAAGTGAAAAGAATGGTCACAAAAGCTCAGAGGCAGGAGTTAACCATGCAGGGGATAAGTGAAAGTCTAAAACAACTAATCTAAGATCCGGGCTCCAGGACCAGAAGTGGGGACACCATCTGGGGAAAAATTAGACACACACATTCTCAGACTATAGCCAGACCCACTCCTACAATAACAGTGAAAAGCAATCCATATTTTAACAAACCCTTCAGGTGTGATTCTGGATTTCTTTTTGATACCGGGAATCAAACGCAGGACTTTGTGCTTGCCAGGCAGCAACTGTACCACTGAGCTGTATCCCCAGTTCAGGTGTGAATCTGATGCAGGCTATTTGTTAATGGCTAGCTAGTCTAGGTAAAACTTCACAGAGGAGACATTTAATTTGGCCTTAGAGAATTAATACTTTACTATGCAGAAAAAGGGAAGGGACATTAGGAAATAGATGGTGATGAATAAAAGTATAGAGATGTAAAAGTGAAATACAAAAATGTGTTGGAGAAATACCACATAAACAAGAATGTAAAAGGGAGGGATGGGAAATATGACCAGAGAGGTAAACTGGGGCTAAATTGTCTCAAATTTCACATTGTACAGTTCAAACTTTATTTTACAGACATAAGGAAAAAAGTTTTAAAGCATGGGTGTGTGTCTTAGTTACTTTTCTTGTTGCTGAGACAAAATACTCGACACCCACAATTTAAGGAAAACAAGACTTATTTTGGCTCAGTTTGTAGAAGTTTCAATCCAAAGTCAGTTGGTTCTGAGGCAGGGTGGCCTGGCAGAAGGGCCTCGCAGAGGAGAAACAGTTCATGGTAGGGCAGCAAGCAGAAACTGCCTGCAGCCTGCCTTCCATCTTTTCCCTTTATTCTACCCAAGGTACAAGCCTTTTGGGTGGTGCTGCTCACACCTAGGGTGGCATTTCTGTCCTCAGTAAATCCATTCAGCCACCACCAGAACTATACTAATTCCAATCAGTGGACTAATCTAGTACTATACATCCTTAATCTCAGTGTCACACACCCTAGATCCAGCCAGCTCCGAAAAACCCACCTGTGAACACATGAGGCTTTGGGGGAACATCTAGTTACAAGACACGACACTGTGTGACATGATCAGAACTTTATACAAGAATATACAGATATTCTTCACTTAACAACCTACCTGTTGAAGGACTTCCAATTTATGACCAACGTGCATTGTTTGAACTTACAACCTACTGCTCCTTATTGTTAGATTTTTTCTTGGCACAGTAGAGAAGCAAGAGCAGAAAAAGGAAAAAAAGGAAAAAGGCCTTTATTGCAGGCACAAGAGGGCTGGAGAAGAGTGTAAGATTCCTCTGAGGCAGACAAAGAAGCTGTGGGCTTTTATTAGGTTTGACAGGGCGTGGAGTTTGAAGGGGCGGGCAGAATGATGTATTGATGGCTGATTGGGGGAATGCTGGAGCATGAGAAAAGTGGGAAGTTCAATTCTGGTTTGGAAGAAGAATGCAGAAGTCAGTATTGAAGGGACAGACTGTGGTTCTCGGGTCCAGCACCACGTTAGGCAGGCGCCATGCTGAGTTTCATATGGGCGGAATCTATCACTTATGACCTATCTTTTTATCTTGGTATGGTTTTTACTCTGTCCCTCACTTTTCTTATCCACACAAAAGACATTAATAATAATTCTTAACTCATTGGACTATTGTGTTAAATAAATTAATAACAATAAATTACTTAAAACAGTGCATGGTATGTCACAAGTACTCAACACAAATGCCACAAGTGTAATATGTCTAAAATGTTTAGGCTCACTGGAATATATATAGCTCAGTGGCATAAGTGCCTACATGTTGAGAGCAAAGTCCTGAGCTTGATTCCTGGTACCAAATAATAATAATAACAATAATTAATAAATAAAATGCTTAGGCTCAAATGTTAGAAGATATGATGAATCTGGAACATGTTGAATTTAAACTATCTAGAGGAACCCTTTTCTGTACCACAACGGTTGCTGTCTTAACACCTGGGAATAGGCACTGGTATTTTCAAGACACTGGTACATAGGACATGTGACAGTGTGGCCAGCAGGAAAGGATTTCAAAGACTTGATGGTCTAGGCTGTTAGTCCACTGCAGCCTGATCTTGCACAAGGCTCTGATTTATACTACTTTGAAAGGATCTACATTCTTAGACACAATGGTTAGTACACTTAGTGAAATAAAGACAGTTGAAAAAATTGAAGCAACAACTAGATACTATCTAGTCAATGATGCTGGCTCATTCAATATTCTTTGTGGCCCCTTTGGGGTCCCTGCAGGCCACACACTTCATTCAGGCCAATGAGTAGTAAATGAAAGTCCTGAGTCACTTTGATTGTGAATGTGATCCCCTCCAGCATTTCCTCCCCCAGCACAACTACCCATCAGTCTATGTTCCATAGCAGCAGCAGTGGTTGAAAGCAGAGTTGCACTGTCCACTTTCCAGAAATAATTATGGAAGGTGAACAAAAATACACTTTTGTGGGGCGTGGTGGTACATGCCTGTAATTCCAGCATTCAAGAGGCTGAGGCAGGACGATTGCCATGAGTTTAAGGCCTGACCAGGCTACATGTGAGTTTAAGGCTAGCCTGAACTATATAGCAAAATCTTGACTCGAAAGAAATAAGAAAGGAAGAAACAAGACACTTTTTAGTTTTAAACCATTTAGATTTTTAAATTGTTTCAACAACATAATCTACTTTATCTTCATATGGATATTATTTTAACACATCAAATTCTTAAAAGTTAGACAACATTCAGGCCTAACAAGAGTGTGTGGAAATGGATACTTTGAGAGGTTTATTAATGGTAGTAATGATTGTGGCAACCTTTTGGAAAAGTAATATGACAACAGAATCTATGAAAAAAATAAAAGTGCATTTTTTAAAATCAGATTCCATTTTGGGGAATGTGCTTAGCATATGTGAGGCCCTTGGTTCACCCCCAGCAGAAAAAAAAAATCAAATGTAAGTAAAGTAAGTGCCAAGCAATCAAAAATAAAAGTATCACTTCAAAAGAATGTTTTTAGTGGGGTACGATGGTGCACACTTGTAGTTATAGCACTCTAGGGGCAAAAGCAGGAGGATCCAAAGTTCACTCAGCAAAACCCTGTCTCAAAAGGTGGGGGGTACTGCAGGATAGAGCTTAATATGAAAGCCCCCAGTACCACACATAGTGTTATGGTTTATGCATTGTATCAACTTGAGAAGTCTAGAAGCTTAATTAAGTAACTCAGCAGCTCTACATCCTGGGATGTAGAGCTCAAGCAGTTACCTGATCATTGTGTCAATTTGAGAAGGTCAGATGTTTAACTGACAGACTCAGTAGGGACAGGGGTTCTAACTTTGTAAATATCCTCTTCCTGTGCAAAGGGAGGCAAGGGTATTTGTGAAGCTACACACACCCTGGGCGGGGTGGTGACCTGTGTACAATATAAGAGAGAAGAGGCTCGCTCTTGCCCCTTTTACTCTGGCTGCTTTTGCTGGGCTGCTGTCTTAAAGTGTTGCCCCAGTGCCATGCCACCCTGCCTTGGAGCCAGCTGATTATGGACTGAAACCTCCAAAAACTGTAAGATAAATAAACCTTTCCTTCCCTAATTTTGGGTGTCAGGTATTTTTGTCCCAGCAACCAATGCAAAGTAACCAAGACACATAGGAAACAATTTACTTTTCTAAATATAGCTTAGCAATACTATGAACTACTATGCAGCTACAAAAAAGACTTTTTTAAACTTCAGGGATGTTCACATGTTAAATGAAAATAAAACAAAAAATCTATGCACAGGGACTTGTATATAGATGCTTAGAAAATTAAGCAGTTTTACCCTCAAGTAGCAAGATGGTAAGTGGTAGTAGTGGAGTAGATACTACGTTTTTCCCATCACATCTCTTTTTTCTTTTTTGTTTTTGAGACAGTCTTCCTATGTAATGTAGCTTAGGCTCACCTGGAATTGGCAGTGATCCTCCTGCCTCAGCCTCGTGAGGGCTGGGATTACAGGCCTGCCTAACACACCCACCCTCATTACATTGTTTTTTTTTTTTTTTTTTTTTTTTTTTTTTTGCGGCACCGGGGATTGAACTCACAACCTCGCGCCTGCCAGGGCAGGCGCTTAAGGCACTGAGCCAAACTCCCGGCCCGGGTTTTATGTTGAGGCAGGGTCGTGCTATGTAGCTCAGGCCGGCCTTGTGCTCGCGTTGTAGCCCAAGCCGGCCTCGAACCCACAACGCTCCGCCTACCTCAGCCTCCCGAGCACTGGGATTAAAGGCGTGCGCCACCACGCCCGGCTTAAACTCACAACCTCGCACCTGCCAGGGCAGGTGCTTAAGCCGCTGACCCAAACTCCCAGCCCCAGTTTTTTGAGGCAGGGTCGCACTATGTAGCTCAGGCCGGTCTTGCGCTTGTGTTGAAGCCCAAGCCGGCCTCGAACTCACAACACTTCTCCTACCTCAGCCTCCCGAGTGCTGGGATTAAAGGCCCTCATTACATTTTGATACGCTTTTTTAAAAAATGGTGTTCAAGGGCCAGGGAGTTTGGCTCAGTGGCTTAAGCGCCTGCCCTGGCAGGCGCGAGGTTGTGAGTTCAATCCCTGGTACCGCAAAAAAAAAAAAAAAAAAAAAAAAAAAAAAAAAAAAAAAAAAAAAAAAAAAAAAAAAAAAAAAATGGTGTTCACAGTTGAACAGAGGCCCTGGTGAAAGCTAGAGCCAACACTCAACCATTGAGCAACACCTCCAGTGTACATCTTGATATGCTTTGATATCCTATACAATTTGTACAACTTATGTAACAAAAACCATTTCAAGCAAAACTAAGACAGAAAAAAAAAATCAAAATCTAATCTTTTTTGAGGGCTGTTTTCACACAGTAAATTCAACTTGACGGCCACTTGTAGGGGGCGGGGCTTCTGTGCATCTGGTCACGCCTACTTAGTCTCACTGGTCACTTCTCATCTTGGAAGGCCCTACTTTAACGCATGCGTAATCAACTTAGTTTTCCATAGCCTCTGAGGGGCGCCGGGTAGCTTCGAATTTGACCCCATCAGGCTACCGTCGCGGTGACCGGAACGGCACGTTTGCTTCCGGGCCTCTCTTTTGCTTCCCCGTCCTACCATCACGCCGCTTCCCTTCCCCCCTCCCGCTCCCTTTTCCCTTTGGTTTCGCTCTTTCGCCTTGAGGCCGACCCCTTAGTCGTGAGTCTAGGGTCTGCTTGGTGAAAAACCCTTTGTAGCTGGAGTAGGGAGGTGTGGGGAGTATTGCTAATTAAGGAATTTAGAGACCAAAAGCTTGTCTGGGATGTTCTGTTTGTGAGAAGACGTTGGCCGAGCGTGAGAAGAAAGTCTTCCCCGAGAGGCAAGCGGGGCGGAGCTGAGAAAGGTTACGGGTGGGTGGGACGCGCCTCTAAAACGGACGGCACGGGGGTGGGGGGAGCGGAGAGTAGTGGAGGTGGTGAGCACTCGCCTTGCTGTCGAACGTTATTCTGGTGTGTGAGTTTTTCTGTAACCGTTTGTACGAAAAAGGAGTTGAAACTAATGAGTTCTTTGGATTTCGGATGCTAGGTAGCGAGATTTTATTGCTTTATTTTACTTTGTGGAAACCTTTTTAGTGCAAGCTTGTGTGTACTTAAACATGGTATCTGTTTTGTTTTGTTTTGTTCTTTGGGTGCTGAGATTGAACCCAGGGCCTTATGCTTGCTAATCGCGCCCACTACCACGGAATTACACTCTCAGCGTGATAGACTCTTTAAAAAGTGAATTTTCACATAGAAACAAAGTAATATGAGAGAAACAAGCCATTGGAAAACATCGAACTAGTGAGTTACAAATCACCTGCCTGAGATGAGAGAGTTCTAGTTAAGCGTATGATTTAGACAGAGTTATCTTAGCCACTCAAGGAAATATTAGATCAGAGAAATACTTTACTGTGTAGATTGGTGCTTTTCAGTTTCCTGAAATGTTATTTTGAGTAACTCGTTATTGCATAATAGATGTTTTCTATGCACTCAAACTTTTTTTTTTTTTTTTTTTTTTTGGTCTTTTGTGATGGGGTCTGGCTATGCAGTTCAAGCTGGCCTTAGACTCATTTTGTATCCCAGCCAGGCTGGCCTCGAACCCGCAGCCTACTGCCTCAGCCTTCCTGATTGCTGGGATTACAGGCATGCGCCACCATGCCCGGCACAGTCAAACTTCTAAACTGCCTATTCAGGCCTGTTGGCCTATAGCAAACACTGAAAGTGCCACAAAATCTCAGCGTTAGATTTTGGAGAATGGGGAGAAAAAACATAGACTAATTGAATAACAGCAGTGAGGCATGAATTTTTTAGAAGACTGAAATTGTTTGTTAATTGTGGTTAATGACTCCAGAGTAATTTTAATTTCTTCTTGGTTGTAAAGGACAAAATCATGTCTTCCCTCCCTGGGTGCATTGGTTTGGATGCAGCAACAGCTGCAGGGGAATGCGAAGAGATTGCAGAACTGCAACAAGCAGTGGTTGAGGAGCTGGGTATTTCTATGGAGGAACTTCGGCAGTTCATTGACGAAGAACTGGAAAAGATGGATTGTGTACAACAACGCAAGAAGGAGTTAGCAGAGTTGGAGACATGGGTGATACAGAAAGAATCTGAAGTGGCTCATGTTGACCAGCTCTTTGATGATGCATCCAGGTAAGGACTAAGTAGGAAGTAGGCACAAATCTGTCCACTGCAGACATTTTCGAGTATAATTATTAATCATGGCATTGTACTAAGTAGTTTCTACTATACGAAGTACAGTTGTGTGGAACCTTATTCTTCCTCAAAGTTTATGGTCTGAAATCTGATCTTATAAGAATATATGTATATATATACGCACATACATATATGTATATGTGCATATATTAGTTTTTTTAATCTATCAAAGAATAATTACAACTAACAGAATGACCAAATCTTGAATCTCTTCCTTCTTCCCTTGTACTGTATTCTAGAACAGTTGATGTTTTTAATCATCCAAGGACTGAGGATGTAACTATGGAACATTAAGTTCCTGGATTTTGGGTGAGGTTCAGTGACAAAATGCTTGTCTAGAAAGCACAAGGCAGCCGAGTATGGTGGTGCACGCCTTTAATCCCAGCACTCGGGAGCTGAGACAGGAGGATCATTTCAAATTCTGGACCAACCTGGGCCACAAAGTGAGTTCAAGGCCAGCCTGAACTGCCTAATGAGACCCTGTCTCAAAAAAATAGGGCCGGGAATTTATCTCAGTGGCCGAAGGTTGTGAGTTTGGTCCCCAGTAGCAAAAAAAAAAAAGAGAGAGAGAAAGAAAACACAAGGCCCTAGGCTCAGCCTGCTGTACTAGGGGGTGCACGTTGAGAAGAGTTCCTAAATGCTCTAGATTTGTCTTTGATGCCCTAGATATCACTTGAACTACAGTTTCCAATAACAGCAAGGTAAATAAGATAGAAAGTATCATATTTCGGGCTTACTTTGGAGTTTTGAGAAACTAGTCTGAAAAACCAAACCACTATTTAAAACATTTTTCTATGGGAAAAGGTGTTTTTTTGTTTGGGGGGGGTTGGTATTTTTATTTGTTTTGTTTGTTTGTTTTTTGTCTTCTTGACAGGGTTTTGGTATGCATTTTAGGCTGGCCTCAAACTCGAAGTGATCCTTCCTGTCTAGTACTGGAATTACAGCCATGCACCACCGTGCCTGGCTGGGAAAGGTATTCTAAATTGAGGCACTTTAGAATATTTAGGGCCCAATATTAAGAACAGTCTATACTTAAGTATATGTATAAATTGTAATGGCTCCTCTGCTGGCTTTGACCTTTTCCACATGTGTTCCAATATTAGGGCAGTGATTAATTGTGAGTCTTTGGTGAAGGACTTCTATTCCAACCTGGGATTACAGTACCGTGACAGTAGCTCTGAGGATGAAGCATCTCAGCCTACAGAGATAATTGAGATTCCTGATGAAGATGATGATGTGCTCAGTATTGATTCAGGTAAGAGATGAGGTTTTAGGTAGGAAAATCTCAGGATTGAAGTAAAAATGCTAGAAGATGGAGAGATAGATGGTAAGAGATTAAAACCATTCTAACTCTGTATTCCAACCTGCTCAGAAAAAAATGTATCCTTGTTAATACCATAGATGCCTTTAATGTGCTATACTCTGATACTTTACCCATCTGTCCCCAGTCAGTGTAACCTCTATTTTAACTTCTCTTTTCTTTTAGGTGGCATCATGTATGTATGTATCTCCAAACAATAGATTTTTCCCCCTTTTTTTTTTAGTTTTATCAAGATATTTACATGTGATATAATTTAGTCATTTTAACTGGTATGCTTTGAAGTTTAGTACATTTATATGGCAACCGAGTTTTAGAATATCACCCCCCAAAATTTTCTGTTGCTTATTTATTGTTAATGTCTACTGTAACCCCCAGCAGCTGTTGATATGTTTTCTTTCTCTGTGTAAGTAGATGTGTACAATATGCATTCTTTTGTGTTTGATTTCTGCCACTTAATGTTTTTTTGCTCATTTGTTTTTGTTTTGTTTTGTTTTGGTACTGGAGATTGAACTCACAACCACAGCCTGCCAGGCAGGTACTTATGCCAATAAGCTAAATCCCTGGCCTTATTTTTTGAGTCAGGGTCTCACTATGCAGTTCAGGCTGACCTTGAACTCACTTTGTAGCCCCGGCTGGTCTACAACTCGCAGTGATCCTCCTGCCTCAGCCTTCCAAGGGCTGGGATTATAGGCGTGTGCCATCATGCCCGGCTATCACTTAATGTTTTTGAAGTACATTCAAGTTCGTACAAGTACCAGTAGTTTTAGTCTTTTGAGAGGGAATGATCTTCAGTTCTGCAGATACACCCTGTGTTTGTATTTGTTTTGTTTTGTTTTTTTTGTGGCCCCTGGGCTTGAACTCATAACCTCACGCCTGCCAGACAGACGCTTAAGTCACTGAGCCGAACTCCCAGCCCTGGTTTTTTGAGGCAGGGTTGCACTGTGTAGCTCAGGCCGGCCTTGCACTGACGTTGTAGCCCAAGCTGGCCTCGAACTCACAATGCTCCTCCTACCTCAGCCTCCCGAGTGCTAGGATTAAAGGCGTGCATCACCACGCCTAGCTCACCCTGTGTTTTTATTCATTCTGTAGTTAGTATACATTTGGACTATTTCTAGTTTTAGCTATTGTGAATAATGCTGCTATAAACATTTGTGTGTATATAAATCTTTTTGTGGGAATTATGCTAACTGTATGATTGACTCCTCAGGAAGCTACTCTTTTCCAAAGTGGTTGTACCATTTCACATTCTCATTAACAAAGTATGAGTGTTCCATTTTCTCTCCATCTTTGCCATTGCTTGGTATTGTCAGTTTTTCACTGTAGCAGTTCTGGTTGGTGTTTGGTAGTATCATGTTATCATTGTAGCTTGCATTTCACTTGTGGCTAATGATGTTGAACATCTTTTCATGTCCTTATTTGCCACTTGTATATGTTTTTTGGGGGAAATAACTATTTAAATATTTTACTTTCTTAAAAAAATTCAGTTGTCTTTTTATTGATTTAAAGGTGGGTGTGGTGGCACATGCTTGTGATACCAGCATTTGGGAGGCTGAGGCAGGAGGATCACCATGAGTTCCAGGCCAGCCTGGGCTACATAATGAGTTCAAAGCAGCCTGAATTACATAGTGAGACCCTGTCTCGTACCCCCAACACACTGAAATAAAAAACATTTGTGTACTCTATGTACAATTCATTTACCAAATATATGTTATAAAAATGTCTTCCAGATATGCATCGTGTTTTTTTGTACTAATACTGGAGATTGAACCTAGGGCCTTGTATATACTGTACTAGGTTAGCATCCTGCCTTTCATCTATTTTCTTTTGGGTTTTTTTTTTTTTTAGGTGGGTGGTGTGGTTGAGATAGGATATTGCTGTGTAGTTTAGGCTGGCCTTGAACTCAGCATGTATGCCCAGGGTGGCCTTGTACTTATGACAATCATCCTGCCTCAGCCTCCCCAGTTCTAAGAGTTACATTTTCATTTTGTTAATGGTATCTTTTAAGGAATAAAAATTAAGGGTAAGGACTGAGGGTGGTTTTAAATATGGCTAGCCAGGCATCCCAATGCGTTTGTTGAAAATATGTACTGTTACTTTGGTCCCTTTGTCAGGAATCAACTGATCAATGTGAGGATTTTTTATCATACTGACACAAACATTTGTCTCTGCCAACACCACACTGTCTTAATTACTGTAGCTTTTTGGTAAATACTGGTATCAGCATAAGTCCCCCAGATTTATTTGTATTTCATACACATTACATACACATTTTATAATCAGCTTGTCATTTTCTACTCCAAAAAGACATAGTAAAGAATTTTTAGTAAGGACTGTATTCACTGTGGAAATCAATTTGGGAATTTTAACTTTTTTAACAATATTAAGTTTTAATCTAGAAACATGCCATATCTCTCCATTATTTTATGTCTTTAGTTTCTTTCACCAGTGTTTCTTAGCCTTGCCTTTTTAAAATTTTTATACTAACATAAATTGATTATTTTCATAATGTCATTGGATATAATAATACAGTTGAGTTTTGAATATTGACCTTATAGCTTGTGATCTTACTAAGGTCACTTAGTAGTTCTTGAAGTTTTTGCTTGGTTCCTTAGGATTTTTCTAAAACTGAGTCATGGAAATAAAGTGAATTTTACTTCTTTCCTTCTAACTTCAATGTCTCTTATTTCTTGCATTGTTACACTCACTAGAATGTTCAGTACAATGTTGAGTAAAAATTTTGAGAACAGACATCTTTCCTTGTTTGATTTTAGAGTAAAAGCATTTGATTATTAACCACTTACTTTGATGTTAGTTACCAGTTTTTTGTAAATACCTTTTATCAGGTTGAGGGAGGTCCCTTTTCTAGATTGCTAAGAGTTTTTATCATATCTTGATTGGATTTTTGTTGGGGATTTTTTTGTTTGTTTTTTGATTTTTCGTTTTTATTTCATTTTGTTTTGGATTTTGGATTTTTGTCAGCTATTTTGTCTACATCTTCCTTATAGATACCTTTTGTTCACTTAATAGGTTATGTCTCCTGGGCATGATAATATACATCTATGATTCCAGCATTGTGGAGATGGAGGGAGGATTCCAAATTTGAGCCCAGCCAGGGCAATTCAGTAGCAGTAAGACTTTGTCTCAAAACAGGGAGGGGGAAGATGTAGTTCAGTTCAAAGGCTCTTGGTTCAATCTCCAGTACCTAGTAACCCCCCTCCCCTCAAAACAAGGAAAAAAGGTTATATTACAATAATTTGGGGAGATATTAAACCAATCTTGCTTTCCTGGAATAAACTTGGTCTTGATGTAATATTTTTTTTAATGTGGTGTTGGAAGTAATTTGCTAATAGTTTGTTAAGAATTTGCATCCATCTGTCCTTCCTTCCTTCCTTTTTTTTTTTTTTTTTTTTTTTGAGGCAGGGTCTCACTACATAGTAATTCAGGCTGGCCTTGAACTTGTTGTGTAGCCCAGGTTGACCTTGAACTGCAGCAGTCGTTTTGTCTCGGCCTCCTCAGTGCTGAGATTATGGGCTTGTACCACCATGGCTAGCTTCTTATATGATCATTTAGAGCTGAAATATTCCCTTGAAGCATCATTTTTTAATTTCCACTGTGTTTTTTGACCAAGGCATTTAGAAATATGTTGTTTGATTGCCAAATATCTGGGGATTTTCCAGATTTACTTTTGTTGGTAATGTTTAGTTTTGTTGAGGTCAGAAAACAAATTTTTTGATATTATTCCTTTTAAATTTATTTATATTTTGTTTTGTTTTGTTTTTGCTTTTGAACCCAGAACCTTCCCACTGAGCTAGTTTGAGACAGAGTCTCATTCATTTGCCCAAGCTGGGCTCAACTTGGTGATCTTCCTGCCTTAGCCTGGGATCCCAGAGACATACCACTACATCTGGCTAAATATTGCTACTTTTGATGCATTAATACTTTGTTTATGAATCTTTTTTTGTGTTTTTGGAGTGCTAATGATTGAACCTAAAGCCTTACACAGGCTATGCAAGTACTCTAGCAACAAGCTATATCTCCATCCCATTTTAAGTTTTATTTTTGAGATAGGGTCTCATTAAATTGCCTAGGCTGGCCTCAGACTTTCAGTCCTTTAACCTCAGCCTCCCAAGTAGCTGGGATTATAGGCCTGCATCACCACCACTTCTAGGAGTTAAAATTTTTTCTAATTCACTACTGTGAGAGAGAAGAGCCTATCTTTTTTTTTTTTTTTCCCCTGCTATCCTTTTCTGGTTTTAGCATTGGGATATCAGTGGCTTTATAAAAAAAAAAATAGTATTTCCTTTTTGGATCCTTGGAAAGTGTTCACAAAAATAAAATTATCTTTTCCTTGGACATTTGATAAAATTTGCTTGTAAACCCATCTATATGTGTTTATTTTATTTATGTGAGGCTTTTCTAGTATATATCAAGTCAGTTTGGGCAGTTTGTAATTTTCTAGTAATTTATCCATCTTGTCTAAGTTTTCAATTTACTGGGATAAAAATTCTGAGCTAGATGTGGAGGCACATACCTGTAATCCCAGCACTTGGGAGACTGAAGCAGGATTGCTGCAAGCTCGAGGCTGAACTGCATAGTGAAACCCTGTCTCAAAAAAAAATCTGCTTCTGTTTTTAGCTGAGCTTGACTTTCAGTTCAGGTCTTTTACAGGAATAATTGCCTTGAACATTTTCACTAATGTCTTCTATTCTCCCTTACTCCCTGTTCTGCCCTTAAGTCTTAGTTTAGTGATATGTCCTGTAATTAATACCTGCAACAAATTTGTCTAATGCTCAAACCTAGTTTTGTAATGACTCCATTCAGATGTAAGTATGACACTTAAAGATGTTCATTACATTGTTATACTCTACTAGTACTATCGATAAAGGATTAAATTTAAAATATATGAAGAGATGGTGATGACTAACATGTTTAATATATGTGATATGATCTAAGGAATTATATATGTAGTCATTAAAAAAGAAAAAAGGCAAACATAAGTGAATCTAGAGCACATTTATGCTAAGTGAAATAAGCCAGTCATAAAAAGAAATATACTGTATTTTTCCATTTATATGATATACCTTGAATAATCAGATTCACAAAGACAGTTGCATCTCTGAAGATCTAGGGGCAGGGGAGAATGAGAGTTAATTGTTTGTGGGTAAAGAGTTTCAGTTTTAGAAGATGAGAGTTCTGGAGATAGTGGGTAACAATATGAAGGCAGTATCATTGAACTATATACTTAAAAATGGTTAGGAATGAAAAGCTTATGCTGTGTGTATTTTACCACAATTAAAAAAAAAAAATAGACAAAAACAAGTTGGGCAGGGCAGCACACACCTACAGTCCCAGCTCAGAGAGGCTGAAGCAACAGGATCACAAATTCAAGGTAAGCCTGGTCAACTTAGCAAAACACTGTCTCAGAGTAAAACAGGATGGAAATGTGGCATATTGGTCCCTGTGTTCATTACCCACTACTACCTCAAAAAAGCAACATGAAAACTTCATATTGATGATAAGTGAAAAGACAGAAAAAGGGAGAGACTACATTTATAGTCTATCCTTAGCAGAAAAGAAACTGGTAACATTGGTTGTTTCTGGGAAAGTAACTAGAAGCAAAGATGGGCAGGAGACTTAATCTTTAACTGTGTATGTGCTTTTTATAGTGTTTAAAATTTTTTCCACATGTT
Organism: Dasyprocta punctata; assembly: GCA_004363535.1. Classification (NCBI taxonomy): domain Eukaryota; kingdom Metazoa; phylum Chordata; class Mammalia; order Rodentia; family Dasyproctidae; genus Dasyprocta; species Dasyprocta punctata. The sequence continues at coordinate 29,302 of RJWM01005579.1, forward strand.
TTTTTTTTTTTTTTTTTTTTTTTTTTTTTTTTTTTTTTTTTTTTTTTTTTTTTTTTTTTTTTTTTTTTTTTTTTTTGGTCTTTTTGAGACAAGGTTTTGTTATGCATTTCAGGCTGGCCTTGAATTCACTTTGTATCCCAGGCTGGCCTCAAACTCGCCTCAGCCTCCCGAGTGCTGGGATAGCAAGCATGTTCCACAGGATTTTTTACAATTAATGACAGCCGGGCTTAGTGCTGCACGCCTTTAATCCCAGCACTCGGGAGGCTGAGGTAGGAGGTGCGTTGTGAACTCGAGGCCAGCTTGGGCTACAACGTGAGCACAAGGCCGGTCTGAGATACATAGTGCGACCCTGTCTCAGAAAACTAGGGCTGGGAGTTTGGCTCAGTGACTTAAGCGCCTGCCTGGCAGCCGCGAGGTTGTGAGTTCAATCCTTGGTGCCCCACAAAAAAAAAAAAAAAAAAATTAATGACACATAAAAGTTTACTCACTTATGGAGTTCCATTTGATATTTCAATACATGTATACATCATGTAATGTATAAGTCAGGGTAAATATCAGGTATCGTTTAAGTTGAAAACATTAAAAAAAATTTTTTTTTTTAATATCTAGTGAAGGGGCTGTGGTAGTGTTCAATAAGAGTGTACCATTAGGCTGTATGAGGCCTTGGGTTCAGTCCCCAGCACTGCATCCCAAAGTATATATCTTATTTTGTCATTTATAGTCAACTTGCTGTATAGTAGAATGTCAGAACTTTTTTCTGCCATCTAACTGTATAACTTGTTACCTGTTTATCTGTCTTACCCATCCTCTTGTTTGCTTCTACTCTTCCTAGCCTGTGGTAAATACTTGAGTTCATCTGCTTAGTCCACACAAGTGAAATCATTAGGTACTTGTCTTTCTGTGTCTGGCTTTTTTCATTTAATTCCAATCCATATTTTGGCGAATGAGAGAATTTAACACTTAAAAAAAAAGGTCTCACTATGTAGTTCAGGCTGGCCTTGAATTTGCTGTAGTCCTCCTGCCTCAGCCTCTTTGATACTGGAATTATATGCATGCATCATGATGCCTAGCAAGAATTTAATACTTTTTAATGACTAATAGTATTCTGTTGTATATGCATACCACATCTTCATTATCCACTCATGAGTTGATGAACACTTTAATTTGTACTTCTTGGGTGTTATGAATAGAGCTGTAATAAACATAGAGGTGCAGCTATCTTCAAGATACTGATGTAATTTCTTTTGAATATATACCTGTTGGTGACATTCCTGGACAATATGGCTATTTGTGGTTTTTGGGGGACTTTTTTTTTTTTTTTGTGGCACCGGGGATCAAACGCACAACCTCACGCCTGCCAGATAGGCACTTAAGCCACTGAGCCAAACTCCCAGCCCTAGTTTTTTGAAGCAGGGTCGCACTATGTAGCTCAGGCTGGCCTTGCGCTCACGTTGTAGCCCAAGCCGGCCTTGAACTCACAATGCTCTTCCTACCTCAGCCTCCCGAGTGCTGGGACTAAAGGCGTGCGCCACCATGCCTGGCTTGAATGTTTTTTAAAAGCCAAAAAAAACTGCAACATTAACTCCTTATTCAAATATAGGACAGATGCTTTTCTTTTTGTTTTTGTTTTTTGTGGTGCTGAGAATTGAACTCAGGGGCACTTTACCCCTGGGCTACATTACCCAGGCCATTTTTTAAAAAAAACTTTTGAAATTGAATTTTGCCAAGTTGCTCCAATGGGACTCAAACTCACAATTCTTCTGCTTCTGTCTCCCATGTAGCTGGAATTACCCATGTATGCCACTGCACCCAGTTTAAGGCATGTGTTTTGAAGCCTTTTCTACTTCAGTCATAACAAAATTATTCATGTCATATTTATCGCTCTTTGAGAAAATGTGCGCATATACATGGTATGTGTTTGTTTACTCCAAGATTGAATTATCAAATAAATGGTTTTGTATCCTAACTTTTAAAACACAGTATGTCATTACTACATGTTATTAAAAGATCCTTTCTGAACTTCATTTGACTATACGATAGTTTGTTTAATTACTTTGTAATTTTAGGACATTTACATTGCTTTTTTTGAGGGTTTTTTTTTTTTTTTCCTTGTTGGTGATATCTTCTTGGTTGTTGTTCTTTTTTTAAGACAAGGCGTCATTATGTAGTCTAAGATGATTTTAAATTTGCTGTAAAACGAACACTTAAATCTACTGGAAGAGAGAATAGGTAAAACTCTTGAAGACAGGTATAGGCAAAGACTTCATGAATAAAACTGCAGTCACATGAGAAATATTACAAAGATCAACAATAGGGATCTCATCTTTTTTTTTTTTTTTTTTGTGGCACCGGGGATTGAACTCACAACCTCGCGCCTGCCAGGGCAGGTGCTTAAGGCACTGAGCCAAACTCCCAGCCCTGATTTTTTGAGGCAGGGTCGCACTATGTAGCTCAGGCCGGCCTTAGGCTCGCGCCGTAGCCCAAGCCGGCCTCGAACTCACAACGCTCCGCCTACCTCAGCCTCCCGAGTGCTGGGATTAAAGGCGTGCACCACCACGTCCGGCTAATTTGTTTTGTTTTGTTTTTGTTTTTGTTTTTGTTTTTGTTTTTGTTTTTGTTTTTTTTGCCTGCCAGGGCAGGCACTTAAGGCACTGAGCCAAACTCCCGGCGGGATCTCATCTTATTAAAAAGTATTTACACAGCAAAAGAAGTCATCAACAGAATGAAGAGACAACTCACAGAGTGGGAAAAAATTTTAGCCAATTGTTCTTTAAAAAAGGGCTAATATCTACAACATATAAAGAAATGAAAATAATCAGATCCCCTAAATTTAAAGACTCAACTTAAAAATGGGCATCTGAGAGGAGTACGTTTTTCAGATGAGGAAGTATAAAGCAGCAAATATGTGAAAAAATATTCAACATCTCTGGTCATTTGAAAGATGCAAATTAAAATACGAGTGAGGTTCCACCTCCAGAAAGAATGGCTGTTACCAAGAAATGAGCCAATAACAAATGCTAGCAGGGCAGTGGGGAAAAAGGAACCCTTCACCACTGTTAGTGGGAGTGCAGACTGTTACAATCACTGTGGAAATCAGTGTGGAGGTTCCTCAAAAAACCAGGACTAGAGGTTTCATTCGACCTAGCTATTCTCCTTGGCATCTTCCCAAAAGAATTCAAAGCATCATACCACAGTGATATATGCTTAGCCATGTTTGTAGCAGTACAATTTGTAAGAGCTAAATTTTGGAAACAACCCAAATGCCCATCAACTGAAGAATGGCTAAAAAAGATGTATGGTTTTTTTTTTAATGGAATACTAGTCTGCCGTAAAGAAGGATAAACTGAGAGATTTATAGGTAAATGGATGTACTGTGAGACCATATTCTTTAAGTGAAACAAATTGGACACACGTGTTTAAAAAAAAAATCCTTGTTGTGTAGCCTAGACTGGCCTAGAACCACAATCCTCGTCTTTTTCTCACCTAGTGCTTAGATGACAGACACATGCCACCAAGCCTGTCTTACTGTTTTCTATACTTAAATGTATGTTCTGAATCTCTGAAACTGTACTAATATCATAGCTGCTAACTACATGTACCCATCTAAACCTAAATTAATGGAATTTAAAGGATAATACAGAAAGAACTCTTAATGTTATCAGGTATCTCCTTCTAAAAGTGACTTGCCAAATAGTCATTCATTACTCAATTTGAGGTTGCTCACCTCTCCTTCTGGAGTTGGATTCAAAGTTCTTCTCATCTCAAGCAAAGACTTAAAATGTGTGAAAAACAGTGGCAAGGTTTATTTGAACAAGTAAATGTAAAGCGTGAGGAGAAACCGGCTCTGCAGAATGAGCTTGGGCTGAGTAAAAGAGGGAAAAGCAGGATAAAAGAACACCCTGGAGAAAGCAGGGCAGGCTATCATGAGGAAGGCCAGGATAGCAAGCTCTTTTTGGCGTCTGTGTCCTTTTATACTGTCCAGATCAACCTAGGAAAACTTCTGCATTTGAGTCCTGAGAGAGATGCTGGAATTCCACGCCTCAGGCTGATGTCAAGTTCAGGCCATCCTAATTCTTGAGTTCTCGCGAGAAGTCTATACACCTGCCAGGCTTTGGAAACTGTTCTGCACTTGTGTTCTGGGATCTTGTATTTAACAGGTCTCATCAGCTTTCCCACCAATTTTGCCTTCCCCTAATCTCCCATCATTATGTTTATATCTGGATGTCTCCCCACAGCCTCCACCATAGTGCTCAGAGGAAGGACTTTTTGGAAGGTGCCTAGATTATAGAGGCATTATGGCTGGCTTGCTCCTAGGAGGTGAGGTCACCGTGAGGCGAAATAAACCCCTTCTTTAAATTGCAGAGGTCAGATATTTTGTCCCAGTAACAAGCAAAGTGACTAAGACATTTTACAATGTCACAATAAAAAGATAAACTGGGTGTGGTGGCACACACTGGTAATCCCAGCATTCCGGAAGCTTGAGGCAGACAGATCTCTGAGTTCAAGACTAGCCTAAGCTACATAGTGAGTTCAGGCCACCCTCAGCTACATAGCAAGACCCTGTCTCAAAAAATAAAAAGATAATCCAGGTACAGTGTTCTTGCCTGTAATATCAGTACTCTGGGAAACTGAGGCAAGAGGATCACAAGTTCAAGACCTGGGCAATTTAGTGACTTAGTAAGACCCTGTTCCCCGCCAAAGTTAAGGGGGAAGATGCAGCTCAGTCCAAAGACCCTGGGTTCAGGCCCCAGTAAGACAGTAAATATATAAGTATTTTTAAAAAGACAATAACTGGACATGGTGGTTCATGCCTATCATCCCAGTAAGGCAGGCTGAGACGAGGATCATAAGTTTGAGACCAGCCTGAGCTATACTGTAAGTTTAAGGCCTACCTGGACTGTGTAGTGAGACTGTCTCAAAAACCAGTAACAAGTGTTGATAACAATATGGAGAAATTTGAAACCTCATAAATTGCTTTTGGGAATGTAAGGTGGTTGTAGCCATATTGGAAAGCAGTCTTTCTGGTTCTCAGAAGGTTAAACATAGAGCTCTGTGTGGTGGTATGAAGCTATAGTCTCAGCACTCAGGAAACAGATGGGAGGATCCCTTGAGCCCAAAGTTCAACCAACATGTGCAGCACAGTAAGACCCAGTCTCAAAAAGAAAAATAATGAGCCGGGCGTGGTGGTGCACTCCTTTAATCCCAGCACTCGGGAGGCTGAGGTAGGAGGAGCGTTGTGAGTTCGAGGCCCGCTTGGGCTACAGTGCAAGCGCAAAGCTGGCCTGAGCTACATAGTGCGAACCTGCCTCGATAAACTAGGGCTGGGAGTTTGGCTCAGTGGCGTAAGCGCCTGTCTGGCAGGCGTGAGGCTGTGAGTTCGGTCCCCAGTGCCGCAAAAAAAAAAAAGAAAGAAAGAAAAATAATAAAGTGCTTATACATGCTACAACATAAATGAACCTCATCTGAAGCACATACGGTATGCTGCTGCTGCTTTTCTCATTTTATTTATTTATTTAATTTTTTTTGATGTGAGTGAAATAGGCAGACTCATAGATACAATTATTGGTTGCCTGGATTGCCAGGCACTGCTAATAGAGATGGGCTTTCTTTTTGGAGTGAAGAAAATATTCTGGAATTAAATAATGAAGATAGTTGTACAATCTTACGAGTGATTGAAAAGCATAGTGTGTCTTTAAATTTTAAAAAATTACAGTGAGAGATACATTGCCATTAATTCCCCTTAAAATACTCTGCCTGCTTTTTCTGAAGCAGCTCTGGAACTCTTCTTTTGTGAGTGTCTTTAGTTGTGCCGTTGTCGCTGTCTCGATGTTCACAATTGATTTAAAACATCTGACTTTCATGGTCATTTTAACTTTGGGAAGAGCCAGAAGTCAGCCAGTGCCGGATCTGGTGGATAAATAACCTGGATAAGACACACTGCAATATTTTTATGAGACTGCATTTCTCTTGAATGGCATATCTCAGAAAGACAGTGACAAGAGGACTTCCAGAACTGCTTCAGAAAGAGCAAGGGGATAAGTGTGTTCAAAGTGTCGGAGAGGGCCAGGCGCACACCTACAGTGCCAGCCTTTGGGAGGCCGAGGCAGTAGGATTATTGTGAGTTTGAGACCAGTCTGGGATACATGGTAAATTCAAGACAAGTCTGAACTACATAATGAGACCCTGCCTCAAAGAAACAAAACAAAAAAGCTAGGGCAGGCTTTTGAGGAGTAAACATGACAAGTGTGTCTAAAGAGTGCATTTATGGTGTGTGCATTACAACAATTACAGTGTTAACTTTAATTCATTGAAATTTAGAATTTATTTCCTCAGGTGGACTAACCTCATTCCCTGTGCATCAAGATACCAAATGTTAACAGATTGGACAGTGCATGTACAGGGCATTTCTGTCAACATGGGTAATTCTGTTGGACAGAGCTATTCAAGAATAAACATTTCAGGGGCTGGGATATAACTCATTGATAGAGTACTTGCCTAACATTCATGAAGCCCTGGATTCAATCCCCAGTACAGAAAAAAGAAAAGAAAAGAAAGAAATATTTGAGCTCCAGATACAGCTTAATAGTACAGTACTTACCTAGTGTGTGCAAGGCTCAAGTTGAATCTGTAGTTCTGAAAAAATAAACATTTGGTTTAATTCATTAGCCACATCCCATTTTTTTAAAGTTGTACAAGTGATTCATATATAAATTACCATAAAAATTCAAATCTGTAGTAAAAGCCCAATTTTCCATAGACTTATCACTTGTCTCAGTACGTTATCCAGAAGTAAGCACTGTTACCGGTGTGGTATTATTTGCCTATAATCCCAGCACTGGAGGTTTTGGCCAGCCTGGGCTACATAGTGAATTCAAGGTTATGTCTCTCAAAAAAAAAAAGAAGCAAGCACTGTCATACATATACTATGTATCTTTCCAGACTCTGTTGAATACTTTTGTAAGTGTGTATAACTATATTTAGATTGTTTTCCATTGCTAATAATAATGTTTCTATGGTAATGTTTTTAAGTTCTTGATTTCTTGGAAACTCTTATGCATAAGTGTCTGACACTTATTTGAGTTCTTCTCTTCCACAGGTGATGCTGGGAACAGAACTCCCAAAGACCAGAAGGTAAGATTGGGTGGGTAAAGGAAGATTGAGAAATACAGAGTTGAGCTAGGCATGGTGGCGCACGCCTTTAATCCCAGCACTCAGGAAGCTGAGGTAGGAAGAGCATTGTGAGTTCGAGGCCAGCTTGGGCTACAACGCGAGCTCAAGGCTGGCCTGAGCTACATAGTGCGACCCTGCCTCAAAAAACTAGGGCCGGGAGTTTGGCTCAGTGGCTTAAGTGCCTGTCTGGCAGGTACAAGGTTGTGAGTTCAATCTCCAGTGCCACCAAAAAAAAAAGAGAGAGAAATACAGAGTTGAAAATGGGTGACAGTAGACTGGGTGTACAGGTCAGTACTAGAGCATTTTCCTAATATGCAAGAAGCACAGAGTTTAATCCCCAACTCTGCAAAGAAGGAAAGAAAAAAGAAAAAGACAAAATGAATGAAGCTTTTGACCTGACCATTTGTTTAGTTTAGCCACCAACACATTCACCCTGTAATCCATCCTGTTAGTTGTAGTCCTCTAATAGATATTGCAAGAATGTAAAAGGAAAGTCAGGTGTAATGATGCACACCTATAATTCTAGCACTCGAGACCGAGGCAGGATTGCTATGAGTTAGAGGCCAGCTTGGGTTACAAAGTGAGTTCAAGGCCAGCCTGAATTGTGTAGCAAAACTGTCTCAAAAAACAAATAGCAAGTTAGTTTATTTTAAGCACTGCTAGGAATCTAACCCTGGGCCTCACATATATTAGACTAGCACTTAACCACTGAAATACACCCCCAACCTTTTGAAATTATTGCTAACCCATGCTACTAAAATTTGTCTCTCTCATCTACTTTCCTATAGCTCCGTGAAGCAATGGCTGCCTTAAGAAAATCAGCTCAAGATGTCCAGAAGTTCATGGATGCTGTGAACAAGAAGAGCAATTGTCAGGATCTTCATAAAGGTTAGGGTCAAGAAGTACCTAAGGACAGGGAGATGAATTCTTACAGAGATTTTCTGAGTAACTGGTTTTGCTTTAGAATTGCAAGATCCTTTTCCAATTTTGCTGGTTTCTTTTAACACCATATGCTGTATGTCCAAGATCAGTATAAGACTGTGATTTTGTTTCCCTTGTCTGATTTTTGTTTGTTTTGTTGTGATATGCCAGACCCATTGACCTTATTAGTCAAATATACAGCTGCTGATTTTCTGGTCTGTAATGATATTATCTTGATGCCATTCATTCATTCATTCATTCACTTAACTTTTTTATGGCACTGGGGATTAAACCCAGGGCATTTGCTGTAAGCTATATCTCCAGCCCTCTTTTTATTTTTTTGAGATGGTTTCATGAAATTACCCAGTCTCGGTACAAACTTGTGATCCTCCTGCCTCAGCCTTCCAAAGTACTGGGATTACAAGCATGTGCCACCAACCCAGCTATCTTAGTACCTTTTATTTTCCTACATTTAGGCTGTTTCTATGCTCTTGAGTACTACATCCAGAAAGAAATTAGGGAAAAGAAAGTAATTCAGACTATTCTAAAAAGGTCTAGAGAAACTTTATTTGTAGAACAGGGAAAATGTTTTATAGCATTTAATGAGTGGTAGTTACATTGTTTCTTTGTGGTTTTTTTGTTTTGTTTTGTTTTGTTTTTTTTGGTACACTGGGGATCCAGCTGACAACCTGGAGCCTGCCAGATGTAGTTACATTGTTAATAAGGAGTTGTAAACATTGGGTTGAAGTGAGATGCTGTTGAATTGCATATGAGCTTCAGTTATTCAGGTTTCTCCTGTTAGCATAAACTGTCAAATTTTCTATGTTTTTTTTTTTTTTTTTTTTACCTTTGGCCAGGTGGTCAGCAGAAGTGACTGCTACTGTAACTAGTGTATTTACTGTCCCGCTTTGTACCTAAACTGTGGCAAAGTGCTTTAGAACAACTTTGCTTTCCTCCATAGGAACCTTCAGTCACATGTCTGGAGAACTGAGCAAAGATGGTGACCTGATAGTCAGCATGAGGATTCTGGGCAAGAAGAGAACTAAGACATGGCACAAAGGCACCCTTATTGCCATCCAGACAGTGGGTATGTTCCAGCTAGAGGAAGCATTAATGACAGGCAAACTGTAGGTCTCTTGTTGCTTGTTTCTTTTCCCCACAGCCTTTTTTTTTATTGATCACATGGCAGCCAGGACCTACACAGAAACTGACAGTTTTTTAAAATTTTTTTTGTCTTTCCCTTTTACTCAGGGTCAGGAAAGAAATACAAGGTGAAATTTGACAACAAAGGAAAGAGTCTGCTGTCTGGGAACCATATTGCCTATGATTACCACCCTCCTGCTGACAACCTGTATGTGGGCAGTCGAGTTGTAGCCAAATACAAAGATGGGAATCAGGTCTGGCTTTATGCTGGCATTGTAGCTGAGACACCAAACGTCAAAAACAAGCTCAGGTACCTGGAAGGAGGATTGTAAAGGGAGTAAAGGTTGGGAGCATAGCACCTGCCCTATTCATGACTGTCTAGGTTTCACAATTAGCTTCTGTGTTCTTAATTCCAGTGACCAAAAAACCCTTGTTGTAGGATTAAAAGATACTAAATTAGTGGCTAGAAATCTCTTTGTCCCAGGAATCATGTGAGTGACCTTTCTCCATCCCCAGCCTCTTCTTTTCTCAAGGAGAAAACTTGGAAGAAAAGTAGGAGAGCAGTCAAGATTGATGAATGATTGATTGGGGATTTTGAATATGGAATTCGCAGAGAGGCAGAAAGGAGAGCCTAGTTGGCAGCATAGTAGGAATAGAGGAGCAAAAATGAGTGTTTTTTTTTTTTTTTTTAAGCAGTGGGGATATATTAGTTAAATGAAGGAAGAATTCCTAACTCTTTTGGGTGAGAAGAAAGAAAGTAGACCAGAAAATACTTCCCTGGAGCATGTCCAGTTATCCAGAGGAATGACTATGATAAAATAATTTCTTTAGATCATGTTAAGTATAATAATTCTCACATTATTTAACTATCACTCTTCCTTCACAGATTTCTCATTTTCTTTGATGATGGCTATGCTTCCTATGTCACACAGTCAGAACTGTATCCCATTTGCCGGCCATGTGAGTAGTCCTTAGCTCTATCAAGTTTCCTCTTTTGCCTTGTATTCTTCAGATGCCCAGTTGAAAAGCCGTAGTGTTTTAAGTGTTCCACTCTTAAAAGATAAAGTTTGATGCTCTTTGGGATATATATATTGTTATTGTCTATCTTTATAGCCAAGTTTTTGTAACAAGTAAGACACTAGGTCATGGCTGATACTGGGTAGACTGTTCATATTATAAATGTGTCTTGATTTGATTTCTGAGTGATTCAGATTTGAAAAAGTATTGCTTCTTTCCTAGTCTGATGCTTCACCTAACATTTCTATAGATCTGTAGTCTACATAATGTTTCCTAAAGAAGCTATGCTAGGCAGAGATTCATAGTGTCCTCTGCAATTGGCTTAGGGACAGCTTCCTAGAAGCAGCTGCTTTTAATTGCAGAAGAATCAACTAACGCTGCTATGTCACATATTCAGTAACCCTAAAAAATCTAAGGAGAGAAGGACAAAATTATTTAATTCCATAGTGTCGTCCAGTAGCTTTCATTAGGCTGGGGATATAGCTCAGTGGCACAGTGCCTGCCTGGGAAGCACAAGGTCCTGAGTTCGATTCCCGGTACCAAAAAACCCCAAAACTCCAAAAATGTACTACTATCTCCAATAACTTTTGTTCACCATTAGACTTATATCAACAAATTAGGAAAAGCCGGGCGTGGTGACACCCGCCTTTAATCCCAGCACTCCGGAGGCTGAGGCAGGAGGATCATTGTGAGCTCAAGACCAGCCTGGGTTACGAAGTGAGTTCAAGGTCAATCTGAACTGCATAGTGAGACCCTGTCTCAAAAAAATAGGGTCGGGAATTTAGCTCAGTGGTGTTAAGTGCCTGCCTGGCAGGTGCAAGGTTGTGAGTTTGATCCCCTGTACCAAAAAAAAAAAGAAAAACTATCCTTTTGAATTTTTATAAGGAAAAATGTGCATATGTATGAACAAGTGAATCATCTATATTCGTTGCTTAATAGTTACTTGATTGGAATGTACACTTACTTATTAGGTTCAATACTTAAGTACTCTTGGTTTTGCTTCCCTCAAGGATATGATTCCTTTATTTTTTTCTGTATCTCAACTTGAAAAATACCGAATATGTCCCTGTCAACCTATTTCCCAGTCACAAAGCTAGCTGCCCTCTCTCAGCTATCCTTCTTCCTTGGGACAGTGCAAAAGACATGGGAGGACATAGAAGACACCTCCTGCCGAGACTTCATAGAGGAGTATATCACTGCCTATCCTAACCGCCCCATGGTGCTGTTGAAGAGTGGCCAGCTTATCAAGACTGAGTGGGAAGGCACCTGGTGGAAGTCCCGAGTTGAGGAGGTGGACGGCAGCCTTGTCAGAATCCTTTTCCTGGTACTGTTTTTCCCTAGAATTTTGGAGTCAAGGTGGGATTAGGGAGTCAACATAAGAGACAATAATGAAGGGCTAGCTGGGTGTGCTAGCATATGCCTATAATCCGAGAACTCAGAAGGCTGAGACAGGAGGAACACTGCAAGTTCAGGGCCAGCCTAAGCTACTTAATTAGTTCAAGACCAGTGTGAACTACATATCAAGATCCTTCTCAAGAAAATAATAGTAAAATTTTAAAAAATAATGCTGGGCATGGTGGCGCACACCTATAATCTCACCATTCGGGAGGCTGAGGCAAGAGGATCGCTGCAAGTTTGAGGCCAGTCTAGGTCACATAGTTCAAGGCCAGCCTGAACCATATAGTGTGACCCTGTCTCCAAAAAATGTAAATAAAAATAATGTTTTAAATGAAGGGATAAAAAAATTTTTTTTTAATAAATAAAGGCTAAGCCGGGCGTGGTGGCTCACGCCTTTAATCCCAGCACTCGGGAGGCTGAGGTAGGCGGAGCGTTATGGGTTCGAGGCCGGCTTGGGCTACAGCGCGAGCATAAGGCCGGCCTGAGCTACATAGTGCAACCCTGCCTCAAAAAATCAGGGCTGGGAGTTTGGTTCAGTGCCTTAAGCGCCTGCCCTGGCAGGCGTGAGGTTGTGAGTTCAATCCCCGGTGCCACAAAATAAATAAATAAATAAATAAAGGCTATACATATGGCTCCTTGGCCGGCATACTTGAGACCATAGGTTTCATCCCCAGCAGTGCAAAAAAAACAGTAAGAAATATTTTATATCTATTACATAGCTTTCCTGTTTCTTACCCTCTTATCTGTCCTTACTGTTTTGATTAATTTTTATTTTGTCCTTCTCTTTTTGGTTTTCTGCAGTTGATTGTTAAAAATTCCCTGAATTTTATTGCACTGATAATCTACGTGATTTTGACACACGCACACACACACATCATGCACACTGTGAATTATTTACATTGTGTGTAGGTACAGGGAAAGCAGCTAGTTCCATTTTTCCAATGGGTTTCAGTTTGAGTACAATAATAGGACAGATAAGCCAGGCGTGGTGGCGCACGCCTTTAATCCCAGCACTTGGGAGGCTGAGGTAGGAG
>RJWM01005579.1:42084-90925 GCA_004363535.1 Dasyprocta punctata
CAGTACTGGGGATTGAACTCACAACCTCGCGCCTGCCAATGCAGGCGCTTAAGCCACTGAGCCAAACTCCCAGGCCTGGTTTTTTGAGGCAGGGTCGTACTATGTAGCTCAGGCCGGCCTTGCGCTCGCGTTGTAGCCCAAGCCGGCCTTGAACTCACAATGCTCCTCCTACCTCAGCCTCCCAAGTGCTGGGATTAAAGGCATGCGCCACCACGCCCGGCTTGAATTGGAAGTCTTTATGATCTTTCGAATTTTGCAGGTGGGAACCAGGCATGGTGGCATGCCTGTAATCCTGGCACTCAAGAGGCAGAGGCAGAGCCGGGCGTGGTGGCGCACGCCTTTAATCCCAGCACTTGGGAGGCTGAGGTAGGAGGAGCGTTGTGAGTTCGAGGCTGGCCTGGGCTACAACATGAGTTCAAGGCCAGCCGGAACTACATAGTGCAACCCTACCTCAAAAAACTAGGGCCGGAAGTTTGTCTGAGTGACTTAAGCGCCTGCCTGACCAGCGCGAGGTTGTAAGTTCGATCCCTGGTGCCACAAAAAAAAAATGAGGCAGAGGCAGAAGGATTGCCTCCTGTGTAAGGCCAGCCTGGGCTACATAGCGGGACCCTGTCTCCAAAACAAACAAAATTTGCAAATGAGAAAGACGAGAAACGCGGAAGGGGTGAAAAAAATTAAGATGTGTTATGTATCAACTTCTCACGTTGAATGTGCCCATTATATACTAGTGTATAGTACTAATAAAAATTTTCAGAAAAACAAAGCTCAATTCAATTATTTAATCTTAAGATATTGGGCTGGGATTTAGCTCAGTGGCCTAAGTGCCTGCCTGGCAGGTGCAAGGTTATGAGTTTGATCCCTGGTACCAAAAGAAAATCATAAGATATAAATTTTTGCTTTTTTGTACTCCTGCTACCTATCATGGAGCTTAGCACATAAATGTATTTAGTAGATAGTGAGTTTGAGGCACATCAGGGAATTTTCCCAGAGGTGCTACATTGTATATTCTCCATGAGTGACAGGATAGTTTCTGACCTTTAACTTATTTCTCCCTGTTCTCCTTTCCTGCCTCAGGATGACAAAAGATGTGAGTGGATCTATCGAGGCTCTACACGGCTGGAGCCCATGTTTAGCATGAAGACGTCCTCAGCCTCTGCCCTGGAGAAGAAGCAAGGGGGACAGCTCAGGACACGTCCAAATATGGGTATGTCCTGGAATATACCAGGAGAGGGAGAAATGGGCAGGCCAGCAAAGGTGATTGTATACAGTGACTTTGTTTACCAGGGTGACACTATTGACTCACTGGAAACAGGACATGTGCTCTGAATTTCCAGTGGTGGTGATGAATTTGTGGTGCTGGCTTCGCTTAGGGAGGTGGCCTTGGATAGCCACATACCTGCCCGCTTTGGGTGTTATCTACGGTCTTTTCTTTTACTTTTGTCCTGATTTTTATTGTTTCTTTATGTTCCTGTCATACTTTCTGGTTGGTTTTTTCCACCAGCATTAGTTGATCACAAAATACGTTTTTCAAACTATTTGCAAATTAAAATTAATGAGGTAAGTTGTCTGAGGCAGGAAAGTAAAGTCCTGATATTTAAGTCAAAACCAGTAGATGTTAGCATTCCTTCTCATTGGAATAAATAACCGGAACTGATGCTCTTAGCACTTAGAATGTTTCTGTTGTCACCTACTTTATGATCACTAAGTTGCTGGTTCCCTTTCCCCCGGTACTGGGGATTGAAACCAGGGCCTTCACATTGTATATTCCCAACTCTTCTGTTTTTTTGTTTTGAGACAGAGTCTCACTAAGTTGCCCAGGCTGGGCTCAAACTTGTGATCTGCCTGTCTCAGCCTTCCAGAGTACTAGGATTATGTGCATGCACCACCACAGCTGGCTAAGTTACTGCTTTTTTAATAGTATAGAAGTTGAGAATCAGGAATGTGAATGAATACAGCTACCACCTTCTCAGTGATTACTTGCCTATTCCTATAGGTGCTGTGAGGAGCAAAGGCCCTGTTGTCCAGTACACTCAGGATCTAACGAGCACTGGAACCCAATTCAAGCCAGTGGAGCCCCCACAACCTACAGCTCCACCTGCTCCACCTGCCCCGCCCTTGTCTCCCCAAGCAGGTGACAATGAGTGAGTGCTATTCATTCTTTTTTCTTCAGTTTCTTTCATACATTTTCTGCATCCCTTACTATATGATCTCTTCTCACATCTAGAAGTTTAGAAAGCCAGCTTGCTCAGTCACGGAAGCAGGTAGCCAAAAAGAGCACATCCTTCAGACCAGGATCTGTGGGCTCTGGTCATTCTTCCCCTACATCCCCTGCACTCAGTGAAAATGTCCCTGGTGGGAAACCTGGGATCAACCAGACATTCAGGTGAGAAAAATCTCAGCTTCTGTGGGCGGGCTGACAACACAAACTATTGGTCACTTTCTAGGCTCCTTGGCTTCAAGGAACTTTACGTTATGATGGTAAGGAGTTTAGATTTAAAAGAAAACTTTCATCTTAGAAGCATAAATACAAAAGAAGAACCGAATTTGAAACTGAATGCATAGAAGTGTTATCACCAAGAGACATTCGTTAGAACCTCTCATTGAACATGGTGCCATCAGTGCTACAGTAGAAAGCGGACTCCACCACCTCTTTTCTTGAATCCTAGACATTAGAACGTTTATAGGATGCAAACATAAAAAGGTTTGGTAGAAGACTGGGCACTACCTCTGTAATTTACAAATAAAATAAGGTGTACTGTTAAAATTGCAATTTCTCAATCAGTGAAGAGTAACCAGTGAATTTCATTGTCCAGGTTTGGTACGACAAAGGAAGATCTCACATTCTTGTGTTATCTTTAGTTTTAAGAGCACAGTTGTTTGAGCCAGGTTCAGTGGTGCATGCCTGTAATCCCAGTAATCGGGAGGCTGAGGCAGGAAGATCACCGTGAGTTTTTTTTTGATATTGGGGATCAAACTCATAGTCTTGTGCCCGCCAGGCTGACACTTACACCACCAAGCTAAATCCCCAGCAATTGCCATGAGTTTGAGACCAGTCTGGGCTATATAGTAAACTCAAGACCAACTTGACCTACCCAGTGAGACCCTGTCTCCAAAAAAAAAAAAAAAATGAAACAGTTGTTTCAAAGATGAGAAAAGCACTTGGGAGGCTGAGGATCATTGCAACTTCGAGACCAGCCTGGGCTACAAAGTGAGCTCAAGGCCAGCCTGCACTGCATAGTGAGACCTTGTCTCAAAAAGACAAAAAAAGAAAAAGATGAGAGAAATGGCTTAGCTAGCTGGGGGGATAATTACACAACAGAAGGGCCTTGTTGCCTTCTAATCTGATGTATCCCATTTACAGATCACCTTTAGGCTCAACAACCTCCGCCCCAGCATCAGCTGCACCCCCAGTTCCTCCAGCCCCGCCAGCCTTCCATGGCATGCTGGAGCGGGCCCCAGCAGAGCCCTCCTACCGCGCCCCCATGGAAAAGCTTTTCTACTTACCTCACGTCTGCAGCTATACTTGTCTGTCTCGGGTCAGACCTATGAGGAATGAGCAGTACCGAGGCAAAAACCCTCTGTTAGTCCCACTACTCTATGACTTCCGGCGGATGACTGCCCGGCGCCGAGTTAACCGCAAAATGGGCTTTCATGTTATCTATAAGACACCTTGTGGCCTCTGTCTTCGGACAATGCAGGAGATTGAACGCTACCTTTTTGAGACTGGATGTGACTTCCTCTTCCTAGAGATGTTCTGTCTGGATCCATATGTTCTAGTGGACCGAAAATTTCAGCCCTATAAGCCTTTTTACTATATTTTGGATATCACCTATGGGAAGGAAGATGTTCCCCTGTCCTGTGTCAATGAGATTGACACAACCCCTCCACCCCAGGTGGCCTATAGCAAGGAACGGATCCCAGGCAAGGGTGTGTTCATTAACACAGGCCCTGAGTTTCTGGTTGGCTGTGACTGCAAGGATGGGTGTCGGGACAAGTAAGTTATGGGGAGGATTGCTGCCCCTGCCTTCAACTTTATTTCCTCTTCCTTTGCTTTATATCTATACTGCTTTCCCCATTTCCCTTTACCTCCACTCACTGCTGGGACTCCTGCCATTGGCCTCTGTGATAGTTAGCAGGGAGGGAAAGAGGTTGGAATGTAATGTGGCCTAGTGAGTAACTCTGAATATGTGTCTTGTGTTGCTTCTTTCTCTGACTCTCTCCCCGTTTTCTTCTGCTTGCCTCCATCATGCTTTCAGTTATCTCTGTTTCATTCTACACCTCTGTTATGCTCACTTTTTTTGAGGAGAGTTACTAAAGATTGAATCCAGTGCCAGGTGTGGTGGCGCACGCCTGTAATCCCAGCACTCAGGAGGCTGAGGCAGGAGGATTATTGCAAGTTCAAGACCAGTCTGGGCTACTAAGTGAGCTCAAGGCCAGCCTGAACTGCATAGCAAGACCCTGTTGCAAAAATACAAAAAAAAAAAAAAGAAAAAAAGATTGAATCCAGAGAGCAACAAGTTACATCCCCAGCCTTTATTTTCTGTTTTGAGGCAGTGTCTTATTGGGTTGCCTAGCCTGACCTCAAACTTGTAGTCTTCCTGCCTCAGCCTCCTGAATAGCTGGGGTTACAGGCATGGGCCACCACACCCAGCACTCTTATTCTTTCTCTCTCTTTCATTTACATATATGAAAGACGAAAAGAAACTTTTACTACCTTGTCCCCATTCTTTTATTAGTATTTTTGTCTCTAAAGAAGGTCTCACAAAAAAAAGAAAAAAAGATCTCACAGCTCTAACTCTTATACTGACTGTTCTGTCTTGTACAGATCCAAGTGTGCCTGCCACCAGTTAACTATCCAAGCTACAGCGTGCACCCCAGGAGGCCAAATCAACCCTAACTCTGGCTACCAGTACAAGAGACTCGAAGAGTGTTTACCTACAGGGTGAGTAGTCAGGGATAGGGGCACTTTAAATACTGAGGGGCATGTTCTTATTTCCATCAAAAATCTAAAAATTGGAACTAAAAGTAGAATACCCAAGCATTTTACTAACTATAATCTTATTTCTTGAATTCCTAGCACATTTCTTGGGCATTTCTTAAAGTGAAGACACAAAATGATTGAATAGTATATTGTAATTTTCTGTTACAAAAAAGATGACCTTAATTTCATATGTGCGGGCTGGGGATATAGCTCGGTGGTATAGTACCTGCCTGGCAAGCACAAGTTCTTGAATTCAATCCCCAGTACCAAAAAAAAAAATTTCATAAGAGTATGAATGTTCTAACCAAGTATAATTTACTCTAGCAAGTGAAATGTGTTCAGAACGAAGAAGTAGGCAGTGACATGATTATGTAGGGCTTTGTCATCTAGAATGAAAAGTTAGAGTCAATAGCTGGCGTGGTGGTGCACGCCTTTAATCCCAGCACTCGGGAGGCTGAGGTAGGAGGAGCATTGTGAGTTCAAGGCCAGCTTGGTCTACAATGCGAGTGCAAGACCGGCCTGAGCTACACAGTGCGACCTTGCCTCTAAAAAACCAGGACCGGGAGTTTGGCTCAGCGGCTTATGTGCCTGTCAGGCAGGCGCAAGGTTGTGAGTTCGATCCCTGGTGCCACAAAAAAAAAAAAAAAAAGTTAGAGTCAAATTCATGGTACAAGAGGAAGCTATTGGGTAAGTGATGACATCTGCCTTTTTAAGATTACTGTGTTTCAGAGCCAGGAGTTTAGCTCAGTGACTTAAGCACCTGCCTGCCAGGTTCAATCCCTGGTACCAAAAAAAAAAATTACTGTGGTTGCTGACCAGGTGTATAATTCCACCACTCAAGAAGTGGCTGAGACATGAGGATCACCCCAAGTTTGAGGCCCACTTGGGCTACATAGTAAGTTGAAGGCCAACCTGAACTACATAGTGAGACCCTGTCACACACACCCAAAAAATTTACTCTGGTTTCTTCATGGAATATAAGTCTTAGGACAGCAGAGGCAGAATTTCGGCAGTGTGGTGACATACACTTTTAATCCCTCCCAGCCAGGAGTGTTATCGCAAGTTCAAAGCCGACCTGGGCACCAGACATGGTGGCACATGTCTATAATTCCAGCAGTTGGGAAGCTGAGTCAGGAAGATTGCTGTTAGTTTGAGACCCGCCTGGTCTACAAGAGAGTTCAAGGCCAGTCTGAACTGCATAGTGAAACTCTGTCTCAAAAAAGATTTAAAAAAAAAAAGTTAACCTGGGCAACTAAGTCTCAAACTAAAAAAAAATAAAATAAAAATTTAAAAGCGTAAGGGTATATCTCAGTGGTACAGTGCCCATGGGTTCAATTCCAGTACTCCCCACCACCACCAAAAAAAAAGAGTGGGAAAACAAGAGATAGTGGTGGCTAGAGTTTATATCAGAATGGAGGTGGCAGTAGAAATGAAAGAGGAGCCAGGCGTAGTGCCACATACCTGTAATCTTAGCACTCAGGAGACTGAGGCAGGAGGATTGCTGTGAGTTCAAAGCCAAGCTGGACTTCATAGTGAGTTCAAGACCAGCCTGAGCTATGTAACAAGACCTTGTCTCAACAAACAAAAGCCAAAACAGCATCAAAAACAAAAGAAATGAAAGAGGATTGAAGTGAACTGGCTATGGTGGCACAAACCTATAATCCCAGCACTCTGGGAACATTCAGCAGAGAAATGCAAGTTCAAACCCAGCCTGGGCAGTTTAGCTACTTACTGAGACCCTGCCTCAAAACAAAATGAGTTGGGGGTGTAGGTCAATGCACAGGCTCTGGATTCAGTCCCCAATACCAAGAAGAAAACAAAGAGGATTGGACTGCGGGTGTAGTTTCCTAAATTTAATCCTCAGCACTAAAAAGAAAAAAAGTAAGAGAATACATTTGGGATAAATTAGGAGATACTGTAGAGCTACAGAATTTGATAGGTGGACAGTGGAATAAGAGGAAAAGTGGGGACATCCTAAGTTCGTCCATCCATTTGTCTCTGTTTTGAGACAGGGTCTCACTGTGTACTTCAGGTTGGCCCACAGTTCACTGTGGAACCCAAGCTGGCCTTAAACTCAAGGCAGTTCTCCTGCCTCAGCCTCTTAAGTGCTGGGATTACAGGTGTGGACTGTTATGCTCAGCCTCTACCTTCAAGATACCTGTTAGGCAGTCCAAATGCAAATGTCAAGAAGGCAGTGAAATTTCTGGAGCAAAGTGAAACAAGGGCTGGACATAAAGATCTTGGAGTAATATTATGAACTCAAATGAGTTCACCTAGAATGTTCCTAGAGAAAGGGCCCCAGGAGTAAGTCCTGAATGCCTCACATTGAGATTGAGCAGAGGAAGTAGAGCCAACATGTAAAACTGGAAAGACCAAGTCAAGAGAACAGTGGTAGAGTGGAATAGAGCATGGTGAAAAAGTACATGCACATGTGAACTAATAAAACTAATGCTTCGTATACATAACTAACAGAAGAGGAAAGGAGGAAAGTGTCAGTGAAATAATTCAAAATTCCCTGTTTTGAAGGGTCTATTTCCAGATTGAAAAGTCACTTGGGGGACTAGGAATTTATTTTATTTTATTTTATTTTTTATTATTATTATTATTTTTGGTTTTTTTGGCACTGGGGATCGAACTCACAACCTCGCACCTGCCAGACAGGCACTTAAGTCACTGAGCCAAACTCCTGGCCCTAGTTTTTTGAGACAGGGTCACACTGTGTAGCTCAGGCCGGCCTTGTGCTCATGTTGTAGCCCAGGCGGGCCTCGAACTCACAATGCTCCACCTACCTCAGCCTCCTGAGTGCTGGGATTAGAGGCGGGGCTAGGAATTTAGCTCAGTGGCACAAGCACCTGCCTGGCAAGCGCAAGGTTATGAGTTCAATCCCTGGTACCAAAAATAAAAGTCATTGGACTAGAGTGTCATAGAGCACTTGCCTAGCATGTGCAAGGGCATAGATTTAGTTCCTAGCTCTGCAAAAAACACAAGAGGGGAAATTTAGGCCCTACCATAATAAATATAGATCCTAAGAGATAAGATGATATAAGGGGTGACTGAAATATATAGGGAATACAGTAGTGCCTGGTTCACAAACTTAATTTGTTCTACAATTTTGGAAAAGATGGCCACAGTTGTGTCTGTCACCTGATAGAGTTTGCAAACAATAACAAAATTTTGCCAAATGTGTGTTTGCCAACCAAATTGTTTGTAAACAGAAGTATTCGTGAATGGAACTTCCACTGTATTTAAACTTTAAAAAATTTATTTCAGTAAAAGACATCACCATTCATCTCTCAAAATACTCTCCCTCACTTGGGAGCACACTTATCCCATTGCTGTTGCCCCTTTCTTTTCCTTTTTTTTTTTTCTCCTTGCCCCTTTCTGAAGTATTAGAGACCCTTCTCACAGTCAGTGTAAGTTATTGAGGACCCCTGAGGGGAGCCTACAATCTTCTGCCCAGGTTATAGTGCATGGCAGGGGACAGCCTGTTCCTCTTGGGGAACAAAAGGCCCCAATCTCCAGCTAGCCACCATTTTATTAGCCTGTGCAGGGGAGGAGATGGGGTGCTTTTCCTGTAACAGGTAGGAACAATGGTAGAATGGGCAAGTTTAGCATCATGAAAGAAAGAAGCCAAGATCCATCCCCACTTGTGGGTGCTAATCTCATTGACCAGAGGAAGTGGGAATTCTGCATTCCAAAAGTGGCCCATGAGGTAGCCAAGATAAAGAAAGCCGAGGACAGATACTATATCCGTTTATAATTCATAGTCCCCAACGTTTCCCCCTTGTTTGTTTTCATAATTGCAGCAGTTGAAACAGCATACAGGCTATGATGGCTGTCATAGCTACAAACACTTTTAGGAGGTCATGCTGTGTCACCATCATGCCAGCCTATTGCGTTGTTGTCATTAGTTATTTCCAAGTCTTGGGTTTTGTAGCCTGTGTGTCTCTCGGTACTTGCAGTGTTGGGCTTTCCTCTAAGGTCATCCTCAAGAATGCTCATACTGGAAGGTCAGATGGGAATAGGCTCCACCATGGAACTGGAATGTTCCTCTCTCCATGGTCACAGGTTCCAGGCGGGCAGCCATAATGGTGTTCCATTGTCTGTTAATACAGAAACATACCCTCGATCCCATGTTTTTAACTGCACTGAGCCATCTCACTTTACTGTTTGAATGTCCTTGTATAGGACTTGAGCCCTGGATGTGCTTGTCAGATGTGTCCTTTTGCCAATGAAGTTCTGCTGGACAATGTTTACTTTCTGAAACCAGATTTACAATTTTTAAGGTACAATTTAAGGTAATAATAGCAAGATCTAGTTGTGCATATTCCTCCTTTTTGTTCTTGTAATTGTGTTTTTAAAGCGAAGTGAATATGTGGGTCTAAGTAACTGAACTATCTGTAATATTCTGCCTCTGAAGAAGCATCTCTAACTGTGGTTAGGGGAAAATGGTTAGTTACTGGCATAACTGGAAATTACCAGAAGGGGCTGGTGATTGGAGCCTTTTCCTATATCTAGCTTATTATGCCAGTATTTTGTATATCTTTTGGTTATACTTTTCTGTGGGATGTTCAAGACCAAGTTAAAGTGAGATCTGTATTAATCAAATTAAATCTCTTGCTATTTATCAAGGTCAGTTAAGTCTCTTCAGGATTTACCTTGGAACCATGTATAGAGCACCTCAGTTTTCTTGTCAGTGTCAGCCATCAGTATGAATCACACCCTTTGCTAAGCCAGTTGTTTTGTTTGAAAGTATGGGAGACCTTTCTTTCCTGGTGATTGTCCGTAGGCATAGTGTACATTGTTGATTTCTGTCCTTTGTGGTTTATCAGTCTCCTTGGTTAGGAGAAGAATGATTTACCAGAGTGGTAGGATGTCACAACAGAGGTTCCCTCATGTCTTGGGGTCCTTGTTGACCTTGGAGGGACAAAATATTGGCTGTCCTCTTAGCCCAGTTACCTTTTTACTGTGGTCACTAAACCTCAGTTATTGAACACCCAGAAGAGAAAATCAATGACATTAATGTTGTAGTGAGAGCAGTGAGCTTAATTGGTATAATTTTATCTGGATATCAATCATTTTGAAATATGAAGTATAGCCAGAAGACTGTTATTATTATTATTGTTTTTTTTTTTTTTTTTTTTTGGCGGCACCGGGGATTGAACTCACAACCTCTCACCTGTCAAACAGGTGCTTAAGTCACTGAACCAAACTCCCGGCCGTGGTTTTTTGAGGCAGGGTCGAACTGTGTAGCTCAGGCCAGCCTTGCGCTCACGTTGTAGCCCAAGCTGGCCCCAAACTCACAACGCTTCTCCTACCTCAGCCTCCTAAGTACTGGGATTAAAGGTGTGCGCCACCACGCCTGGCTAAGACTGTTATTCTTTACCAATCATTGTACAGCTGAATCCCTGTAGAGTGTTAACAGACAACAGTTATACTTTATAAAGAAAACTTAAGATTAAAAGCCATGTAATATTTTAGCATGACAATCATGATGACTTTATTTTTGTAATGCTTATCTCTATTTTGGTATAGAATAATAGCCTTCTTAGTCAATCATCTCTTTGTAGTACCCAAGAAGCTCTTGCATAATTTTGTTGTTTTTTAATGGAATGTCATTGAAGAAATTTGTGACATTGTCTAGACTGTTTAATACCTAAGCATCTCTAAGTGTAATAACACAGGTATAACAAACATCATAGGAGCCCTTTTTTTATTTTTTATTTTTATTATTTTTAGACAGGTGGTCTCATGTTGGTTTGACATACAGCTCTTATTACAAGTAACTGGAGCACAAGACAAAGGCAGATATCTGAATCTAAAAGAAAAAACTTACCAGTATAAACAATCCCAGTTTTATATTCTAGAAGACCTGTACATCTGGAAGGCATGAATATATTTAATATACCATGAGATTAGCAATAATGAATTGTCATAACCATATGAAAACTTTTGTTTTTTTATTTAATTTTATACCAAGAGCATCTTTTAATGAGAAGACCTTATTGTTCTGTTTATAGAAAACTTGACCTTTTGGCTGGGGATTTAGCTCAGCTGAACAAGCGCATGCCTGGCAAGCACGAGGTCGTGAGTTTGATCCTCAGTACCAAAAAAAAGAAAAGAAAATTTGACCTTTTGACGATGACCAATGTAAACATACAATTTTACATGTATATATATATTTATATGGTTTTTTTTAGGGGGAGGTTCTGTTTTGTTTTTTGAGACAGAGTCTCACTATGCAGTTCAGGCTGGCCTTGAGCTCACATTGTAGCCCAGGCTGGTCACGAACTGGCCACAATCCTCTTGCCTCAGCATCCCGAGTGCTGAGATTACAGGTGTACACCACCATGTTCAGCTTTATAATAATATATTTAACAATGTTTATTGGGCTGTCTCCCATAAAGCAGTGGAGATTATTAGGGCCCCCATTAATGAACAAGACTGGAATATGATTTTTTTTTTCCAGGCTGCTGATCCTTTATTCACCAAGCAAAGTCTCAGACAATAGCTCTCCCAAGCCTAAAAGGTCCTTGTTTAGGGTTGGAGATATTGCTCAGTGGCTGTCTTAGTTACTTTTCGCTCATTGCCGAGACAAAATACCTGACGCTCAAAGTTAGGGAAGGAAAGGTTTATTCTTACAGTTTCTTGAGAGTTTCAGTCCATTAGTTGGCTCCAAGTCAGCATGGCGGGTCAGGGCTGCCTTTCATGACAGCCGCGAGCAGCAAGGCACGTTGGCGAGCGAGAGAGAGAGAGGCAGAAGAGAGGAGACCCGCCTTCCCTTACACTGTATGTCGGCTCCACCCCTGGGCGGGTACAGCAAACCAAACACAAGCAAGCACCAGACTTAGCCCCATCAAAAGTATGTGAGGACTTGGGGGGACATAGCATACCCAATACAGTGGCACAGCACCTGTCTGGTAAGCACAAGGTTGAGAGTTTGATCCCTGGTACCAAAAAAAAAAAAGTCTGCAAATGGTAAATGTGTTGATAAAGGGCCCCCATTTAATTATCTTAACAATTTTTTTGTGACACCTATGAGAGCCAGATCATAACACTTAACATGTTATAGGCATTATGTTTCATTTGTTTAAAAAAGTCATAAATGATAGCAGTAACTCCACTGAAGTTGGTAACTATTTTCCTTTGCTACTTTTCTGTCTCATCACACAAATTCACCCACATTTCCCACAGAACCCACAGCTGCCTCTGGAGATGCTCAGACATAGCAGTTTTCCTAGAGTCATCTAAGCTGCTCTAGCACGGGTTCCTCTCCTTGCAGACACAGCAGCAGTTTGGGACGTTCCCACCTCCTCTTTTGGGGTGGATCCTCTTGTCTCTTGGCCCTGAAAAAGGAAATAATGAAAACCTTTGACATACTGTTTCTAAAGTATTTCTTTAGCGTATCTGAACACTTACTTGATAGTTTGCCTCAGTTTAGAATTTTATGACTCTTTGTCCTTGGTATTCTTGACAGATTATGAGATGTGATTGAAAGATATGGTGAATGTTTAAATTATAAAAGAAATTACTACAGTAAAAGAAACATTGCCATCAACCTCCCTCAAAATACTCCCCCTTGCTTCCAACACATTTATCCTATTGTTCTTGCCAGTTTCTGAAGCATTTCTGGTAGTTCTCTTTCAAGTCTTTAGTCACACTATCCTGGCTGCCTCAGTTCAAAACGTTTACATTTCACGGTCATTTAGACTTTGGAGAAGAAAAAGAGATCACATGTTGTCAAATGCAATGAATAAGGTGAACGAAGACATACTATCTTGTTTTTACAAGCCTGCTTTCCCTGGATGGTACTTGAACATTAACCATACTTTTGATCACACTTCATGAAGACACTGTCAAGAGGACTTCCAGAACTGCTTCAGTGTTGTGAACCACAAATTATAAATTGACATAGTATCTATCCTAGGCTGTCCTTACCCTCCCTGCCTTGTGGGCTAGAATACAAAAATCCTGCTTCCTCTGGTCAGTGAAATTAGCACCCACATGTGGGAATGGATCTTGGCATTGCTCCTATGCAGTGGTCATTACAGGTATTATGTTTTACTTATAAAAAAAATTCTTCTCAGGTCACAGTACCATATGCCTATAATTCCAGCCCTCAGGAGGCTGAGGCAGGAGGATTGCCACAAAGTTCTAGCCCAGCCTGGGCTACATAGTGAGACTGTCTCAAAAAAATAAAATTCTGAACCTTATATAATGTTTAGATTTAATAATGCTAGACAGTAGCTGTTGTATATCTTTTCATGTGTTTGAAATGTTTTGTGTATGTGCGATTTGGGGTCGATGATCTGGGGATGGAACCCAGGGCATCTCACATGGTAGGAGAGCACTCTGCCACTGTGCTACACCCCAGCCATATAAAAATATTTTTGAGCCGGGTGTGGTAGCGCATACCTGTACTCTCTGCGTTTGGGAGGAGGATTGTTACGAGTTCAAGACCAGTCTGGGCTACAAAGTGAGTTCGAGGCCAGTTCAAACTGCCTTGTCTCAAAAAGAAAAAAAATTTTTTTTTAATAACCACAAATAATATGTCACTTCTTTGCTTAAAAGTCGTTGCTTCAGCCGGGCGTGGTGGCGCACGCCTTTAATCCCAGCACTTGGGAGGCTGAGGTAGGAGGAGCGTTGTGAGTTCGAGGCCCGCTTGGGCTACAGTGCCAACGCAAGGCCGGCCTGAGCTACACAGTGTGATCCTGCCTCGAAAAACTAGGGCTGGGAGTTTGGCTCAGTGGCGTCAACACCTGTCTGGCAGGCATAAGGCTGTGAGTTTGATCCCCGGTGCCGAAAAAAAAAGAAAGTTGTTGCTTCTCACTGCACTTGGATTTTATTCTTACCCTTACTAACCTTGGGTCACAAAACACTACTCTCTGGCCTTCCTGCCTGTCTGCCTCCACAGTGTTTCCAGCTACGCTGATATGCTTCAGTGCTTGAGTGCAGTTCTCCTTGTGCTTTGTAGCTCCCCTCCAGGGCCTTTGTACACGCTGTGCCTTTTTCTTGGCCTCTTCCACTGTTCTTTGTATGGCTATCTTCTTCAACCTTGAGTGCTCAGCTCTGGTCTTGACTTCTCAGAGAGACATTCCTGGTTACTGAAATGGGCCCGTTTTCCTCACTGAATTCTCTCATCAAGGACTGCATTTATGTTCTTCTCATGTGCATAACAAGTTTGTTGACTCTTTTGTTCCATTTTCCTATTAGAATGTAAGTTGCATGAGCCCCAGGCATGGTGGTGCACATCTGTAATCCCAGCACTTGGGAGGCTGAGGCAGGATGATCGCTCCAAGTTTAAGGCCAGCCTGAACTATAGAGAGAGACACTGTCTCAAAAAAAAGAAAAGAAAAGAAAGAAAGCCAAGTGTGGTGGTGCATGCCTGTAATCCCAACATTCGGGAGGCTGAGGCAGGAGGATCATTGCAAGTTCAAGACCAGCCTGGGCTACAAAGTGAGCTCAAGGCCAGCCTGAACTGCATAGCAAGATCCTATGTCAAAAAGACAGAAAGAAAGAAAGGAAGGAAGAAAAAACAGTGTAAGCTTCGTAAGAGTGTCCTGGTCTGTCTTCTGTCAGCACTGTCCTAGTCTTTCATGTATACAATACCTGATTCAGGTACCCACTAAAAAACAAATTGTGTGAGATGAATGAACCACATTCAGCATATGTTCTGTAAAGGTTCTGTATGGTGGTGATTAGACCTGAGTTGTAATCAGATCCTACCCCTTCCAAGCTGATCTTGTTTTATCAGCTGTAAACAGAATATGAACATAAACAGCACCTGCCTGCTGCCAGTGGGGGCTTAGGGGACTTCACAGAATTGTTTCCTGATGTGATGCTGAGTAAATGATATATTCCTGAGTATTTGAGCTCTTGTGGTTGGTTTTTGTCTTTTGTGGGTTTTGAGAGGGTTTTACTATGTACCTTACCTCAGACTGCCCTCAAACTTGTGATTCTCAGCCGGGCATGGTGGCGCATGCCTTTAATCCCAGCACTTGGGAGGCTGAGGTAGGAGGGGCATTGTGAGTTCCAGGCCGGCTTGGGCTACAACGTGAGCGCAAGGCTGGCCTGAGCTACATAGTGTGACCCTGCCTCAAAAAACTAGGGCTGGGAGTCTGGCTCAGTGGTTTAAGCACCTGTCTGGCAGGTGCTAGGTTGTGAGTTTAATCCCCAGTGCCGCAAAAAAAAAAAAAAAAAAATTGAAGGGCTGTTTTGAGGATAGAATAAGAGATGTCTGTAATATTTATGTAATGCAAAACAAAGTATATTTTCAGTTAGTAGAAGCTATTCTCATCATCTTCACTCAGATGGATAAGGATCAAGTCATCAGCCAGGTAATCACACTCATGACATCTTTACGCAAGGAACACTTTCCTTTAAATATGCACGCCCAGGAAAATATGTAAACCCTCACACTGAGCAAAGCACGGCAGTCCATTTTCTCTGTATAATGGTGTTATTTTTCTTTACTGTTGATGTGTGCTAAGCCGGGTGTGATGGCAGCTGCCTGTTAATTCCAGCACTCAGGAGGCTGATGCAGGAGGAGCACTGAGTTCAAGGGGACAGTCAGGACAATATAGTGATATCCCATCTGAAACAAAAAATAAAAACCTTAGGTTAATAAATTGAGACTATGAGGGTAAATACCATGACCTTTTTAGTTAGTGTGTTCCCGATGTCTTGCACAACTCTTGCTCGGTTTTTTTTTGTTTTTTGTTTTTACGGCACCGGGGATGGAACTCACAACCTCACGCCTGCCAGACAGGCACTTAAGACACTGAGCCAAACTCCCAGCCCTAGTTTTTGAGACAGGGTCGCACCATGTAGCTCAGGCCAGTCTTGCACTCCCGTTGTTCCCCAAGCCGACCTTGGAACTCACAACGCTCCTCCTACCTCAGCCTCCCGAGTGCTGGGATTAAAGGCGTGCGCCACCACGCCCGGCTCAACTCTTGCTGTTTAATGTTTACTGAGTGAAAGAAAATGAATTTTATCCGGAAAAAACTCATAAGAATTAGTACCTGCTCCTCCTATGCCTTTACTTGCTTTCAGGTTTTTTTGTTTTTGTTTTTTTTGTTTGTTTTGGTACCCAGGATTGAACTCAGGACTTTATACTTGCTAGGCAAGCACTTGTGCAGCTGAGCTAAATCCCCAGCTCCCCAGTCTCTTTTATACTGGTGTCTGCTCGTCTCACTGCCCTTTCTCGGCTTTACTTACCCGTTTCCACAGGGCACATATACGCACAGTGGTTCTATAGTCTGTGTTCACGTGACTGTTTGCTTAGCTATTTTCCAGGTGTTTGGCCTTTTGGCATTTTCTGTTACATACTCTTTCCCTGTAAAAATCATCCTTCCCTCTTCTGAATTGTTTCCTTGGGATAGTACTAAATGAATCAAAGACCAAAGTTCTGCAAATCCATTGACTTAGATCACTACCCAACTTTTATTTTTATTTTTTTCTCTTTAAAATTTTATTGGTACATTTTAGGTATACATAATGATAACATTCATCATAGGGAATTTGTACCTGTTCATGATATATCTTGCTTCTTTTTTTCCCATTCCTTTCCCTTCAATCCTGCTTCTGCTCCTTAATTACAAAAGCTTTATTTCATTTTTTCCTTCTATTATTTTTTTCTTGACCCTTCTTTCCTTTTCCCCTTCCCCCGCCTCCCTTGTTTTCCTTCTTATTTGAACATTTTCTTCCTATTCCCCAATGTCTGTTACACATTTTGGTCCTTGTTTACACTTTAAGTTTCTCACACCAAAGAAACAGCATGGTATTTAAATACATGTGTCAAATTTATTTTATTTTAAAAGTATGGTCTCAGGTTATATCCATTTAGCTAGAAATGTCTCAAGCTTGTTCATCTTTATAACAGACTAGTAAGTACTGCATTATATAAAAAAAAAAAAAATCCATTCACTGGTTGATGGGGTTTCGGGCTGTTTCTGAGATTTGGGTAGTATAAACTGTACAGCTATAAACATGGGTGTGCATACATCACTGTGGTATGATGTTTTTAATTCTTTAGGCAAGATACTAAGAAGAATAGCTATGTTGAATGGAACCTCTAATTTTAGTTTTTTAAGAACTTTCCACACTGATTTCCATAGTGGTTGTAGCAGTCTACACTCCCACCAACAGTGGAGAAGAGTTCCTTTTTTCCCACAGCCCTGCCAGTATTTGTTATTGGTTGATTTCTTGGTAACAGCCATTTTTTCTGGAGACGAGTCTCAGCATTGTTTTAACTTGAATCTCTTGAATGACAAGTGATGTTGAAGATTTTTTTCATATATTTATGTGCCATTGCTACTTCATGTGAGAAGTGTCTCTTCATTTCAAATACCCATTTTTGGATTGGGTCTTTAAATTTGGAAGGATGGATCACTACCTAATTTTCAACCTTTGTAACATTTCATGGCTTTCTAGTGCTTTACTGATCTTGTCATGATTCATTTTATTCCAACTTCCTGTAGGGTATATGAATGTAACAAACGCTGCAAATGTGACCCAAACATGTGCACAAACCGGTTGGTGCAGCATGGACTCCAGGTCCGGCTACAGCTATTCAAGACCCAGAACAAAGGCTGGGGTATCCGCTGCTTGGATGACATTGCCAAAGGCTCTTTTGTGTGTATTTATGCAGGTTGGTGATGGGATAAGGTTGGGATGTGGTGGGGGATTGAATCAGAGACAGTTTGAACATAAGAAAAAAGCATTTCATGGCTGAGGGATGTAGCTCATTGGTAGAGTACTACATGTGTAGTAAGCAGATCTTGGGTTCAGTTCCCATACCACAAAATTTTAAAAAGAATAAAATGCTTGAAGTTTGAACCAGGAGTAAGAGTTAGGGATTCCTTCTCTGTATAACATGACAAGCGATGTGCCCAGCTGGATTGCCCCTAAAAGGACAGAGTGCTTCATGTAGACAAGAATGAAAAAGGTTGAAATCATCAGTACTGCTCTTTGAGAGGTGACAATGATTGCTGACTCCATGTGTCATTTTCTTCCACTCAGAGATCAATCTTACTTATTTATTTTTATTTGGAGTTAGGGTCTCACTGTGTAGTTCAGGTTGACCTTAAACTACTATGTAGCCCAGGCTGGCACTGAACTCACAACAGTCCTCCCACCTCAGCTCCCCGAGTGCTAGGATTACAGGCATGCGCCACCACATCGGGCTTCACCCAGAGGTCTTCTAGGCAAGTTGAGAACACTGTCAGTAAACAAAGTAAAGAGGAAAAAATGGAAAGGCAAAGGAGTGAAAGGAAAGAAACTACAATAAACCTGCTTCCCATACACTCATGGTTAAGACACAAGGTATCTTAGTTCCTTTTCTTTCATTTCTGAGGTAAAATCCCCGATGCCCAAAATTAAGGAAGGAAAAGTTTATTTAGCTCACAGTTTGTGGAGGTTTCAGTTCATACTCACCTGGCTCTGAGGCAGAGTGGCACATGCCAGAGGGCAACAGTTCATGGTGGCAGAAAACAGCAAGAGCAACAAGAGCAAAAAGGGAAAAGCATGGAGAGATGTCCTTTATATTGTTGTTTTTTTTTTCTGGCAGCACTGGGGATCAAACTCACAACTTCGCACCTGCCAGACAGGCGCTTAAGCCACTGAGTCAAACTCCCAACCCTGGTTTTTTGAGACAGGGTCGCACTGTGTAGCTCAGGCCAGCCTTGGGCTCGCGTTGTAGCCCAATCCGGCCTCGAACTCACAATGCTCCACCTACCTCCGCCTCCCAAGTGCTGGGATTAAAGGCGTGCGCCACCACGCCCAGCTTGTCCCTGATATTGTATGTAGGCCACACAAGTGGATGTAGCATTCATACCCATAATCACGGCATTAGACCATGAATCAGTCACAAATTCTAGAAGCCTTCCCCCTCCGTGACTGTATGAGGGGGGACATCAAGACATAAAGTGTACAGAAGGTAGTATCATCAAGGGGAGAAAGGAGAGAGTAGGTTGTAGGGTTTTGAATCTGTATGGAGTGTCGATGACCCTTCTGAAAGTTCCCCATATGTGCTTGCCTTGGCAGCACATATATTAAAAGTTCCTCAAAACTCTAGAAGGTTTTTCATTCTCTTCTTTCACAGGCAAAATCCTGACAGATGACTTTGCAGACAAGGAGGGCCTGGAAATGGGTGATGAGTACTTCGCAAATTTGGATCATATTGAGAGTGTGGAGAACTTCAAGGAAGGATATGAGAGTGACGTCCCCTGTTCCTCTGACAGCAGTGGCGTAGACTTGAAAGACCAGGAAGATGGCAACAGTGGTACAGAGGATGCTGAAGAGTCCAATGACGATAGCTCAGATGATAACTTCTGTAAGGATGAAGACTTCAGCACCAGCTCAGTGTGGCGCAGCTATGCTACTCGGAGACAGACCCGGGGCCAGAAGGAGAATGGACTGTCTGAGACGGCTTCCAAGGATTCTCGCCCCCCAGACCTCGGGCCCCCACACATTCCTCTTCCTCCCTCAATGCCTGTAGGAGGCTGCAATCCACCTTCCTCTGAAGAGACCCCCAAGAACAAGGTGGCCTCCTGGTTGAGCTGCAATAGTGTCAGTGAAGGTGGCTTTGCTGACTCTGATAGCCGCTCATCCTTCAAAACTAGTGAGGGTGGTGAGGGCCGGGCTGCAGGAGGCCGAGGGGAGGCCGAGAAAACTTCTACCTCAGGACTGGGAATCAAGGATGAAGGAGACAGCAAGCAGGCTAAGAAAGAGGTAAGTAGTGGCTTTTTATTTTATTTTATTTTATTTTTTGTACCAGGGATTGAACTCTGGACCTTATGCTTGCCAGGCAGGCACTGTGCCACTGAACTAAATCCCTGACCCCTAAACTGTGGCTTTTAACTTTGGTGAAGTAACAAATTCAGTATCTCACCACAAGTGTTTGCATGTAGATTATTTATGTGACAGATATTTCTGTGGCAACCTGATTAGCTTCCTCCTCAACGCAGTACATTCCCAGTGTTTCTTTAAAGGACCAAATTATTTTAAGATTCACTTGGTAGAGCTGGGCGTGTTGGCACACGCCTTTAATCCCAGCACTCAGGAGGCTGAGGCAGGAGGATCGTTGTGAGTTCGAGA
Source organism: Dasyprocta punctata (assembly GCA_004363535.1). Lineage (NCBI taxonomy): Eukaryota > Metazoa > Chordata > Mammalia > Rodentia > Dasyproctidae > Dasyprocta > Dasyprocta punctata. Next base: position 62,162 of record RJWM01005579.1, read on the forward strand.
CCAGCCTGGGCTACAAAAGTGAGTTCAAGGCCAGCATCAACTGCATAGTGAGACCCTGTCTCAAAAAATAGGGCCGTTGTTTGCTTGTCTCCTTTGCTTGTTGATTTACTATATATGTCGTTTTTTTTGTTGTTGTTGTTGTAGTTTTTGTTTGTTTTGTTTTTCTTCGCTCAAATAAAAAAAAAAAAAAATAGGGCCGGCCCAGCACTCGGGAGGCTGAGGTAGGAGGAGCATTGTGAGTTAGAGGCTGGCTTGAGCTACCACGCGAGCCCAAGGCTGGCCTGAGCTACATAGTGCGACCCTACCTCAAAAAACTAGGGCTGGGAGTTTGGCTCAGTGACTTAAGTGCCCGTCTGGCAGGTGTGAGGCTGTGAGTTTGATCCCCAGTGCCGCAAAAAAAAAAAAAAAAAAATAGGGCTGGGAATTTAGCTCAGTGACCTGTGTGATTTCGATTCCCAGTACCAAAAAAAAAAAAAAAAAGATTCACTTGGTAGAGAAAGGGGACTATCTCATTCTAAAGTGAAAGATTTATGTGTGTATGTCACATGCATATGCTTAATGATATTTCAGTTTTCTACATGATTGCTGGCTTTTACTTATTTGTTTGTTTGTTTATTTATTTATTTTAAAGATGGTAAAATCCAACAGAACATAACAGAACAAAGTCAATCAAAACAAAGCAGTAGAACTGGTACAGAACTTCAAAGAAAAATAATGTGAATACAATAGGTACTATAGTATATCTTGTTATCTTCAGAATAGCTGACCATTCCAACAGGTATAGTAGAATTGAACCAAAAACAAAACAGAATAAAACCAATAAAAACAGAATATAAAATAAAGGAAAAAAATGATCCGAGTAAAGCAAAATAGTGAGACAAGACAGAAGAGAATTCCCCACATTTGCTACATTGCCTACTGTCATCTTCCAAAGAGATGCTGAGATTGCTGACCCGAGGCCTACAAAATCTGCGAAACAATACTAGCATTTAGTTGCTTAATGTTCCTTAGTTGCTATCAATTTAGCCAGACCTCTGAACCAGTAGGTTGCTTGGTGGGGGAGGGGTTCTGTCCTTGATTCCAGGCCCACGCACAGATGTCGCTTCAGCGGGGTGGGACCCAGAAGGGCCCATTCTCATTCTCCTCCGGGGGTCCGCGCGGTCACCCAGTCCCCCAGAGGGCAGATCAGTTGTCTCCTGGTCGTGGTCAGTGCCGTCTGGGTCCAGCAGGGTGGGACCCAGAAGGGCCCATTCTCGTTCTCCCTGGCTTTTACTTTAAAGCACAGAAATAAAGCCAAGCATTGTGACCCACATCTGTAATTGCATTACTCAGGAAGCAGAGACAGGATTGCTGTGAGTTCAAAGGCCAGCCTGGGCTACATAGCGAGACCCTGTCTCAGAAACACAAAGGGAAGAGAGAGGCGAAGAAAGGCAGGAAGAGGAAGGGAAACGAATTGGTTTTAAAGTGGATGTGGTAGCATATACCTATAATCTCAACACTCTTAAGAGGCTGAGAGAAGAGGATCACAGCCTGGGCAACTTACACCCTGTCTCAGAATTTAAAATTGGGGAGGGGGGACTGAGGATATAGCTCAGATTGAAGACCCTGGGTTTGCTCCCCAGTAGAACAACAAAAAATTTCAAATTTGGGTGCAGTGGTATCCATTTGCAGTCCTAGCAACACTAGGAGCACTAGGATGGGAGGAAATAGAGGCAAGAAGATTGCTTGAACCTACAAATTTAAGCCCAGCCCAGGTAATGTAGCAAGGGCCTATTTCAAAACAATTGCACAAGCTGGGCGTGGTTGTGCATGCTTTTAATCCCATCACCAGGAGGCTGAGGTAGGAGGAGCATTGAGTTTGAGGTGGCTTGTGAGCAAGGCCAGCCAGAACAACATAGCGTGACCCTGCCTCGAGAAAAATAGGGCTGGGAGTTTGGCTCAGTGGCTTAAGTGCCTGCCTGGTAGGCACAAGGTTGTGAGTTTGATCCTCAGTACCACAAACAAAAAAGAAAATAGCACAGCACCTGCCCAGCAACCATGAGGTTCTGAGTTCGATTCCCGGTACAAAAAAAAAAAAAACAAGACTTGACTCCAAGTTTACCTTTGATGGTGTTGAACCTTTCCACATTACAGCTGGTCAGACTGGGCCCTAGATCCCTGTGAGACTTTCCCATCTTGGGAAAGGGTTAAAAACCCCTGACAGGAGTTTAGAGATATTAATATAACTATTCCATCAAGCCACAGTGATTTCCGACATTAGCTAGTGACCTCCCACTGGCGAATGTTACCTTAGAGATCATTTGAAATAAAGTCTAATTATTAGGCTCATTACAGTGGCCCACAAAAGCATTTAATGCCTCACTTGCTTTTTTCTAGGACCCTGATGACGGAAACAAGATGTCAGTGTAAGTATTTTTCTTTTGAACTTGTTCCAAATCTGCTTTCTCTCAAGCCTGTGAAAGCCTGAGAAGCTGGGCAAGGTGGCACATGTAATCTAACACTTGGGAGGCCGAGGCAGGAGGATTACAAGTCTGAGGCCAACAAGGGATACATAGACAGTTAAGGCAAGCCGGGACTATAAGTGAGACCCTATCTCCCCCCACACACACACACACACAAAAAGGCAAAAGAAATAGCCAATAACTTCTTTTCCTCTCATTCCTCCTCGTCCCATCAGTGTTACTGAAAGCTCTCGAAATTATGGTTACAATCCTTCTCCAGTGAAGCCTGAAGGACTTCGCCGCCCACCTAGTAAGACGAGCATGCATCAGAGCCGGCGACTCCTCGCCTCTGCACAGTCCAACCCTGATGTAAGTTCCCTTCTTGAGCTGTGCCTCACTCAGCCATCTGTTGTGTTTAGAATCCAAGTACAGGAGCTGAAACAGTCTTACCTCAGGTCCTTTGCTATAATTACTGTTAAGTCTCTTTTTATTTCTTTGGCCTTGACTTCCTCCTGCCTCATTTACATTCATTCAGCATCTAAACCTTCCTCTTGCTAGTCTCAGCCCCTTCTGCCAAGCCCTAGGTAAAAGCAAGAACTTGAAGGGGCCTTTCCACTTACTCTTCTTCTCACACTCTGCTTTCCTAGGATGTCCTGACACTGTCCAGCAGCACAGAAAGTGAGGGGGAAAGTGGGACCAGCCGGAAACCCACTGCTGGTCAGACTTCAGCCACGGCAGTTGATAGTGACGATATCCAGACCATTTCCTCTGGCTCTGAAGGGGATGACTTTGAGGACAAGAAGAACATGTCTGGTAGTCTGGAAAAATTTCGGGAGCAGTAGGAAGAAACAGGGTAGTAGGCATAGAGGTTTCTTTGGGGGAGTACTGGGAATCAAACTCAGGACCTTGCACTTGCCAGGCAGGCGCCGTGCCACTGATTTGTGTCCGCAGCCCCATAGAGCATTTTTTACGGAAGCTAAAGAAGTAGGGGAGTGGGATTCAGTTTTTAGGGATGAGAGCATTTCTGGGAGGCCCCTGAGCTAAACTATTAACTCAATATTGTTTGACATGCACATTCCTTACTCTTTGCCTGGCAATCTAATCCTGCTTGAAAAACTGCCACTTAAGAGTCTTTGCCTAAGACTTAGCTTGTTGGCATTCTCAAGCTACAGTATGTGGGATAAAAATGGGGGTAGAATAATATTTGGTTGTGAGTTGGGATAGGTCCTGACTCCATTGGACCTCTTCTTGCCCAGGTCCAATGAAGCGCCAAGTGGCAGTGAAATCAACCCGAGGCTTTGCTCTTAAATCAACCCATGGCATTGCCATTAAATCAACCAACATGGCCTCCGTGGACAAGGGGGAAAGTGCACCTGTCCGTAAAAATACACGCCAGTTCTATGATGGTGAAGAGTCCTGCTACATCATTGATGCCAAGCTTGAGGGCAACCTGGGCCGCTACCTCAATGTGAGACATCCCCTTACCCCTAGTTGTTGAATTAACCCATGGTCTCAGCTTTTAGTTCTCCTAACATACTATAGAAACCTACTTTTTCTTCTTATAAACTGATTTCATAAGATCTTGAAGGTCAGGTGTGGTGGCATACCAGTAATTCCAGCACTCTTAGGCAGGAGGATCACCACAAGTTCAAGGCCATCCTGGCCTACATAGTGAGTTCAAGGCCAGCCTGGGCTACATAGTGAGTTCAAGGCCAGCCTGAACTACATAGAGACCCTGTCTCAAAAGTCAAAAAAAAAACCCTGATCTTGAGTAACTGTCTTCCAAAATATCTTTATGATGGGGAGGGTCAGATACCATCATTTTCTTCCAGTTCTCCCCTGCCCCCCAAAAAAAGCCACAATATCCTTACATGGTTCTGATTCAGTACTGTCCTTAAATCTACAGCACAGCTGCAGCCCCAACCTGTTTGTCCAGAATGTCTTCGTGGATACTCACGATCTTCGCTTCCCCTGGGTAGCCTTCTTTGCCAGCAAGTAAGAGGGAATCAGCAGAGGGAATTCTTCGGGGGCAGTGGGGAAAGGCAAGGACAATGGAAATTGTGAATTCATGTCTGCCATCTGTGGTCCCCTTCCACATTTGCACTGTGTAACCTAGGCATCTGTGTTACTGGCTTCCTTCACACCACATCCCTTTTGCTTCCTCTTCAGGAGAATCCGGGCTGGGACAGAACTTACTTGGGACTATAACTACGAGGTGGGCAGTGTGGAAGGCAAGGAGCTGCTGTGCTGCTGTGGGGCCATTGAATGCAGAGGTCGTCTTCTCTAGAGGACAGACTTCTTCCTCACCTTTGGAAACCTTCTGGAACTGTCCTGTCCTCAGGAAATGGGTCTTCCCAACTGCTGAACTCTGACCCCAAGTCTCTGGTCTACTATTCCCCCCAGCTCCTAGTAGATAGAAATGGGAGTTCTAGATCCAGAGATCTCTTCCAATGTGGTGCTAGCAGGCAGAGTCCCTTCATGGCTTCCTAAGGCACTGGAGTAGGGAGAGACCACCACTCTCACCTAGGCCTGACATTCTCCCGTCCCGTGTTCGTTCAAGTGTTCATCATTCTAATAGACTTTACTCCTGGACCAGGGGCTAGGTATCTAGTATCCCTGGTTTGTGTTACTTCATGAAAGTATTTTAACATGGTACAACTAAGATTGCTATTTGATTTCTCTCTCAGCCCCACTCTCCATACTCTGGATCTTTCAATGAGAGATTTGTTTCCCTCATCCTCCCCAATAGGCAGCTGTCATTAATCTTGTACCTTCTATACTTGTTTTTTCTTGTCATGTGAATTTTAAAAAGAAAATGTTACATAACTGCAACAAAAGCATAAGAAAGACTATCGTTTATTTAGTTGATCCCCTTTCTCAATTCCTAATAGTCTGACACCTGTTGACATGTTTTATTTAATCTTTAATATATTTTCATTAAAAAAAAAAAGCTTTTAACAGTACATTTTCATCTGAAATGGTCCCTCTGCTGAAATGCCAGGTGCCAGCTGTAATTCTGGCTTTAAAATTGAAACCTTGAATGTTTAATAAATAAAAATTAGAACTAGTTGCCATTCTACCCAAACCAGCTAGATTAGCTGAAGGAAGGGAAAAGGCCAGAGAAGGGAACAATAAGATCTTGAACATGTGGCCACAGGGACAGCTGGCAGGGAGATAATACAGAGGCCATCTGAGAGTCCTCATTTAGTCCCCACTTTTTGGCAGAGGTAGGGTAAGGGTCATGTGCACCCTCCTACACTCAGTTCACTTGTGTCTTAGGAGGGAAGAAGTTCAAAGTAACTCAGCTTTGGTTTCTGGCCCAAGTTAGCTTAGAAAGGAACCTTGGTCCAGCTTTGGCAGAATTAGGCCCACAGATCAGACAATAAGGCACAACCCTGGCGCTTCTCAAGGCCAAGGAGTCGAAAGGCAAACAGGGCCAAATCCTCAAGAGTAAGGAATGTGAGTTGTAACTCTACCCTAGAGCTGAGGAAGGGGTTAAAAGCAACAGAAAGGATCATCTGGAGGACTGAGAAAAATCATCCTCCCTCTAAGAAAAGATATAACCCACCTCTTCACCCAAGGATAGGCTGGTTAGAATTTGGTTTAAAGGCAACCGGGTGACAAAGAAAAAAGGGAATGCAGAAGTCTCTCCTACCCTTCTTCTTTTCCCCCAGAGCTTAAAGTGAGCCTATAGGTAAGGTTGGCCAGTTCCTTGGCTTTATGCATTCATCTAGGAGGCAGCGGAGGCAATGCTCAGTCATTCTTACGGTGGTGATTATTGAGGACTGGGTGGCCATTGGCTAGAGGCCGGCTCTTCGCTCCTGCCCCAGTGGCAGCCTCCTCTCCCTCAGAGCTCTCTGTTTCCTCCCGGTCACTTCGTTCATCTTCTACCACCTGGAGGCAGAATAAGGTGGTTACGTGATAGGCTCAAACATGTAAGGATTGCCTCTGAGAGCTTGTTCCTATGCCTGGACCCTGCTGTAGTGTTGGGGGTTGTTTTGTTTTGTTTTGTTTTTTGCTTTTTTTTTTGGTACCAGGGATTGAACTGATGATCTCATGCCAGGCAGGCGGTTGTGCCACTGAGCTTTATCCCCGGCCCCCTGCCATAGTTTTGGAAAGGGCTGCTGGCATGACCAGGAATTTGGGGCGGTCTAGAGTTGAGAGCAGTAAGGCCCACAAAATAGGGACAGAGCTTTTACCTTTCCAGTTATGAACTTGTGGGCCATGCGCAAAATGAGGTAAGCCCAGAAGATATGCAGTATCTGTAGCACTCCCATCATGATGTTGAAGAAGTAATAGCCAAAGAAGGCAGGATAGAGCTCCAGTGGGTACACCAGTGTGCAGTGTAGGATCCTGAGGATTCAAGGAGAGAAACACAGTTGTCATGGCGGGGGGCACTCCTGAGTCCTTGAGGAGGCAAGGCTAGCCTGACCACCTACTCACCAGAAGGGCAAGATGACCAGTCGGGTGATGATGAAAACAATGGCGAAGATGATAAAGATGTTGTTGCAGGTGTTTTTCCAGCCCGCGTAGTTAAACATCTTGGCTGACTGTAAATAGTCCCCATCCATCATCCTGGGCCCCCCACTCCCAGGTCCATTCACCCAGTGAGCAGCATTGGCTCTGAGTCCTGCACTTTGATCCCGGGAATGTCACTACCTTCCTCACCCCACAAAAAGGACAGGACCACAAGAACCTGCACTGGAACCTCTAGTTTGAGGAAGCCTAACCTCCAGCAAGTAGTCTGAAGAGTCATGCAGAGCCATGATGAGAGTCCCTGCACGGATGTAATTGGCAAACCAGGAGAAGCTGATGAGGATGATGGTGGCCACGTGGTGGATGATCTGTTCCTTGAAATCCTGCAAAGACGCAGGCTCTAGGGAACCCTTTCTGCTCCCTGACCCATTTCACACACACACACACACACACACACACACGTCCCATGTCCCAACACTTCTGGCCAAAGCTGCAAAAAAGTCAGAAAAGGTTTGGCGATAAAGCTCAACAGCACAGCACCTGCCTGGTAAGCACAAGGTCCTGAGTTCAATTCCCAGTACCAAAAAAAAAAGTTAAAGGAGAGGCATGTCCATCCCAGGACCTCATTTGGCTCCCCCTGACCAAGACGAGGTCTCACTATGTAGTCCAGGCCAGCTTGAGCTTGGTAGGTAGGCCAACCTGGCTCGCAATCCTCCTGCTTCACCCTCCTCAGTGCTGTATATCACCACATCCAACTCATTTACCTCTTGGGCTTAATTGTGCAATCACCTACCTTTCGCTTGACATCAGAAGCAATGCTGAAGAGCAAGGACATGTAGAAGGAAAGTTCGATCATGTAGTACCAATACTGGGAAGGGATGGTGCTCTGGGAGAGAAGAGAGAGGTAAGAGATCCAGAGCAGCCAGCCCCAAGGAGCTGCTCCAATCCCAGCTCTGTCAGCCCCTGAGCTTATTACTTCCATGATGCATTCCTCTGCCCTGCGTTCAGAACTCTTCTCAAAGCTGTGTATGGCCACCCCCCCAGGAGGGCCCATTCCATACCTGGATGGGATATCCCTCCCAAACTTTCTTCAGGTCATAGAACCAGGGTTTCTGCATTGAGACAGTAAAGAAAGTTTAAAAGAGGAAAGACCCACTGAGGTCTCTCCCACTTCCCAGTAATCCCACTCACATCCACAATGACAGCCATGCCAGCAACAAAGGCAATCAGATAAAACGTGAATCTCCAGCTGGAAGAAGAAGCACAGAAAGTTAGGTGGGAGGACAGCACGGCCCCCAGCAGCCCCATGTGCTCTCAAAGGACAGACACTTCACTTCCTTACACAGCCCCAGCCTCCCAGCACGTCCCATTAGACTCCTCTGCCCCAGCTTCCCCCACCTGGCTTCCCGAAACTTCTTGAGGAGACTTGGCCGGTCCTGGTTGCGGCGGCGGCGGAACCAGCGCTCTACCTGGCGGCCAGAAAGCCCGCTCTGCCGAGATAAGAGCTCAACTTCCACCTGGGTATAGTGAGAGTCCTTACTTTCAGCCTCAGAACCAGCAGTGCCCCCACTCCTAGTAATAATGCAAGCATCACCAGGCCTTCCCATTTGCACGCACCAGGACTAGCATTCAAATCCTGTGCCCCCCAACTCCGGGAGCCACAGTAGAGGGCATAGCACATACCTGCTTGGGCTGCTTGCCACTGGTCTGGTAGAAATGTTCTAAGGTAGCATTGGGAGGCGCTCGCAGCCGAGCTTTCTCCTTCACGTTCAGGAGGGCAGCCAGAGGTGTGGCCACGTAACTAGGGAAGGAACAAGAGGGAGCGGTGTCTGGCCCTCTCAGTGCTCCCAGCCCCGAAGGTGGGAGTGGGAGGCTGCAAGTTCAGGCAGCTGTACTCTGGGCCTCAGTTTCCCCAGCTTCCTGGCAACCCCCTTTCATGTGGTCTCCTGAGCTGCCCAGAACTCACAAAGCTGCCTGTGTTTCCTAGTGGCCAGGCGGGGTGGTGGGCAGCGGGTGAGAACAAACAGCCATTGAAGGAAAGGGCCTGGGGATACTGAGCCCTCAGAGAGACAATAGTGTCCTGGGGGTGGGTGACACAGTGGGCAGGGACTGGGAAGCCTGAACACCAGGGTCTAGAACTAATTTAACCACAAGAGACAACTGTCGCCCAACGGGCTATGAGACTGGCAGCTTAGGGAGGCTCCTGTGCTCACAGCTCAAAGAAGTATCGGATGATAAGGAAGAGCAGGGCCAGTGGCAACGTGATGTAGAGGTCTGAGGCTTTGGCATAGATTCGTCCGTCTCGGTCTTCTAGATCAGCCCAGGTCAGGTTCACAGGCAGCCACAACCGCTCCCACCAGAAGTAATCATACAAGGTCTGCAGCATCCTAAGTGAGGAAGGAGGGGAAGTGGTCAGGAAGGGCTGCAGCGGGGAATGGGGACAAATACTTCTCTAGTGTATCAAGAGCGGGCAGTGACTCAAACTCTGGATCCTGGTCCTGGTTATAAGGCCATGGGCAAATCTGTTTCTTCATCTGTAGTAAGGTGGTTTCCAGGTCTAACATTTCATGCCTGTGACATCTGAAGTCCTGATTCCCATGGTTTTTCTATCCCAACATGGAGGACAGGCAGAACCTGGCCTGAGAAGCTGTGTCCAAACTGAGTAAAGTCAGCACCACCTTCCTTTCACCCTACTGTCAGATCTACCCTCAGCTGGAAGCCGCCCTTTGCAGGGGGCAGGAGGAGAGCCCCGAAACACACCACAGGGCTGGCCTAGTGCTTCCTCTCCTTCCCTGCAACCTAGGACAAAATGAAGAGGCCCAGAAATGCAAAAGTATGTCCTCAAAGTATGCGGAGCTCCGGGTGGGCAGTGAGCATCCAACGACTGCCAGAGTAGATGGCCACATGCCAAGTCATCCATCCCTGCCAATAAGGCAGACGAATCCTACATTCAAAAGGAAAAGTGAAGACAAAGCTTCCAAGAGTCAGGGCATGAGGACGGGGAGCCCAGGTGGCAGACTAGGACACCTAACAGAATTGAGCCATTTCTTCTCTTTCCTGTGTGTGTGTGTGTGTGTGTGTGTGTGTGTGTGTGTGTACACTGGGGGATGAACCAAGATTTCACACATGCTAGACAAGCACTCTACCACTGAGCTACATTCTCAGCCCAGAACTGAGCTATTTCTCAGAATCTCATCCAAAACATAAAATACATTCTAGTCTGCAGGGTGATCATAGTCTACATAGCAAATACTCAGCTCCAGAAAGGGCTGCTTTACACCTTCCTGCTCTGCTCCAATGAAACAAAGCACAGACCATCTGGACACCCAGATGAGAGAGGGTACGGTGGGTGGCTTGTGGGGGACAGTATGGAGCTGAGAAAAGCAACAGGATGGCAGCTGGGCGTGGTGGTGCACGACTTTAATTCCAGCACTCAGGAGGCTGAGGTAGGAGCAGCATTGTGAGTTCGAGGCCGGTTTGGGCTACAACGCAAGCGCAGCAAGGCTGGCCTGAGCTACATAGTGTGACCCTGCCTCAAAACCTAGGGCTGGGTGTTTGGCTCAGTGGCTTAACTGCTTGTCTGGCAGGTGTGAGGTTGTGAGTTCGATCCCCAGTGCCACAAGAAAAGGAAAAAAAAAAGCAACAGGATGGCCCTGGAGAGTCAGTGACCCCTGGCAGCCCTGGGGCTCAACAGTAAATCCCAGCATGATGGCCTGGGCAGTCTTTGCCAGGCTCCCTGACCCTCAGCTCCTCCCTGAGCAGTGGTGGGATTCCGACTGGCCTTGAGACTGAAAGCCGAGACAGAAGGAAGGTGGCCCCCTCCCAGCTGGGGAGGGAAGAGCAGAGACTGTTGTCCACTGTGAGGAGGGCTGAGCCCTCAGCCCACAGCTGAGCTGCGTGGCTCCACCCCCAGTCGCCACAGAACCACTTGCGAAATCTCTCTCAGCCTGTCAGTATTCCAAGCTCAAGGACTTTACCCTCTTGTCCCCACTCCTGGTCACTGCCCTCTTGGATGAAATCAGAGGTCAGCAGTGACAATAAAGGAGCTTCGGTTCCACCTTCCCCCCTCCTGCCCCAAATCACACATGCACATTCCAGGCCTCAGCACTGCCCCTTCCTGATCCCCCTTAGCCAGAATAAATATTTAATTAGTCAAAGAGATGGAAGCTTTCTGAACTGAACAAAATCAAATATAATTGCCCACAGTGGGACCGTTTTTTTTTTTACAGTGAAACTTTATACACACACATACAGTTTTCCTAGAGAAAAGTAAAAAGTCAAATAGAGAAGAAACAAGCACAGACCCCTAGATGTCTTTTTACACCTCCCATTTGGCATGGCCTGACTAGAAGTGGGGGACTATACCTGAGAGAGCACAGTGTATCCGTGTGCAGATATACAGGCCTGGGTCTCAGGCTTTCTGGGACAACAGCCCTCCCTTTCTGTCCTGGACGTACACTAGCAGAGGCACCAGATTTGGCAGAGTCAGGACTTCTGCCTCAACAGAAGGCAAAAGGGTGTCCACTGGGCTTCCAGTTGGCCTTACTTTGCACCATCCCATAGAACCTGTGGCTGCCCTGGCAACTTCTTGGTGCCAACAACACACCATACCAAACAAGGGATCCCACAAACAGGAGGTAGGGATGAGAAAAGGTGTGCACACAGAGTAGGAAGTCAGCTTTCTGCCCCCTCAGTTCTCAGGGATTTTCTTGGAGAGAAAATCATACCTACACTCTTCTACTTTGAAATTCTGCTCCCATACTGGGTATGGTGGTGCATACCTATAAGCTCAGCCCTCCGGGTGGCTAAAGAAGAAGAATCATCTCAAGTTCAAAGCCAACCTAAACTACAAAGTGCATCCTTGTCTCTTAAAACCAAAAAAGAAAAATAAATAAAACTAAAGAGGAGGATGAGAAGAAAGGGACAAGGAAGAAGACAACGACGAAGACAACACTGCACTCCCACACACATGCGGTGACGTGCATGCATATACCTCCCTGAGAGTCACAGACACCACTTTGTAAGCCACAGACTGGAGTGGGGCCAGTAGCACAGGGATTTCATGAGCATTAGATTACCAGGAACTTAAGCAGGGCTCTGCTCAGCCTTAACCTCTGCCCCAGCTCTGACAGACCCTCCCCAAGATCCTCATAGGTGGATAACAAGAGGCAGGGGCCCCCTTGAAGCTTGCAGACTCAGGGTTGGAAGGGGAGAAAGTCTGGGAGGAAAGTATTCTCAGAGGCTCACCCTGGGCACAGCCTACCCAGCTCCAAGCCTACAAGAACAACTATGGACAATACAAAGGGGCCAGCTAGGGCAGACAGCAAAAGAGAGGGTCTTGCAGTATCCCGGCTTCCACTGAAGCTTGAGTGACTATAAAGAGAGAGAGAAGAAATCCTAACGGTCCTCCTTGTTGAAAACTTTGGTTTCAGGCAGCAGGAGTTAGAAGGCTGCAAGGAATGGGTAAACTGGGAAAAGGTACGTCACTGCCCCAAGCTGCAGCGCAAGCCCCAGAATTTGGGCCAGATTCTGGGAACGCTGGGGGTGGAAGGCAGCAAGAACAGGGGTCCTCAGCCCTCATCAGGCCAACAGCTTGTCAAACACTGGAACCTACAGCCCTGAGGTCAAGGAGAGGCCAGAGGTGAAGAGGGGGTGGGTGAAGCTAAAGGGCACAAAGCAGAGCCAGCCAGCTGCTTGCCAGAGGTGAAGAAAAATGAGGCTGCAGTCTAGCCACCCGCCCCATGAGGAGGGTGAGGTGAAAGGTGCTGGGGAGACAAGGATCTCGATTTGGAAAGCATCTGTGCATATCACTGTATGGTCAGGATCAGGCCCTGGGGACAGGGCTGCAGACAAGTCCTTACCCTGAAGGGCCCCATCGCAAGTGCAGTCAGCCACTCATTCAGGCCCAGCCACCTCAACTCTGGCACAGGACAGGTCCCCCTAGTGACTGGCTCTACCACAAGGGTGACCACCTGACAAAGGACTTCCCTGAGTCGTTCTGGAAAGAGGGCTCACTCCTTATCTTCAAAATCCCATACTCCAGGTCCCTGCAACTCTGGGAACAGAGGCCAGGCTTTAATGACAAGAACGTGGCCTGGGGAAGAGATTAAAACCGCCAAGCGCAGGCCAAGAATTCATGCCACACACCTGCAGTTACCTCATCAGCGAGAGAGTCTGGCGATGCTGGATAATTAGCAACCTCTAGCCAGAAAAGCCAGTTTCTCCAAGCGCTCCCAGGCCAGCCACGCTCACCTCTAACGGTGTAGGAGCCCCGGCCCGGGCCCGGGCCCGGGACAGACCCAGCGCCCTCCTTCCTGTTTCTCGCTCGTCACATGGACGCTGCGACCTCCTTCGGGTGGGCACCCGGGCTGGGCTCTGTGCTCGTGTGCCCGGGCCGCCGCCAGGCCGCACCGGGGCGGCACCGCGATCCTGCCAGGCGAGGGTCCCGAGCCTCTCTCCTCCCCGCCGAGGGGCACCCGCCCTACCCGGTGCCGAGGGCTCCGGGCCGGGCGGCGCCGGGAACATGGGCCTAGGCCGCCGCCGCGAGGCTCGGCCCGCCCTCCCGCGCCCGCTGCGCGCCCCGCCGCCATAGGCGCCGCACCGAGGCCGGGCCGGGTCCCTCCCCGCTCTCCCACCGCGCCCTCCCAGCCGGGCCCGCGCCGCCCGCCGCCCCGCACCCCCGCGGCCCCGCGCGCCACCCGGGCCCGACTCACGCGGCGGCGGCAGCGGCGGCGTCGAGCTAGCCGGGCCGGAGCCGCTGCTCCGCGTCCTGCGTTGAGAGCCGGGCCCTCCGGGTGGCCCGGCCCGCGCCTCCTCCCCCTTCCGCCCCCGCCCCCGCCGCCGCCCCTCCCTGCGCCCGCCCGCCCGCCGAGCCCAAGCGAGCCGAGCCCCGGCCGGGCCGGGCCAGCAGGAAGACGGCGGCGGCGGGGCCGGGGGCAGCCCGGGAGGGCGCGGGGCGAGCCGGGGCCCGGACCACGCCTGGAGGAGCTCGAGGGAGGCGGCGGGCGGCTCCGCGGGCGCTCGGTCACGGCTCTCGGGCCTCGAGCCGGGCCGTGCGGTCCCCTGGCCTGGGCGCAGTCCCGCCTGTGTGGAAGGGCCGGTCCCGAGTCCGGGGCGCTCGCCACACGGAGCTGGAGCGAGTGGCACAGGCCTGGTCAGTCTCCCCCGAGAAGACCCCTGGCTGAATTGGGACCCGAAAGAGACGCCCTCCAACTTCTGTTTTGCAACGTTAATCTGAGTTTTCAGTAGACACCACGTTTACTCTAATTCATAATACAAAGTGTTTCCGCCCTTAAACAGTCTGATGAAATTGATGTTTCAGAGAATTTGGCCTTGACTCCTGGTGTGGACAGAGCTCGACTAGGATGTGCTGAGGGTTTGTTTACAGGGAGAGCTATTGTTTACTCTGCTTTTTAAATTTTTTGCATTGATGAAATGATGGTTTTATGCTGTAACTGCAGCTTGTTGCATGGATTGTCTAATCAAGTCCAAGCACTTGATAGTTCTCCTAGGAAGCAGTGTGACCCCCACTAATGCAGGCTGCAAGCTTGGTCTCAACTTAGGCTCTTTCTGGAGGGGCAGCGTGGCAGAAGCTGACAGTTAATTTCCAGCTTATTTGTTAATTTGCTTCTAGCACTTAGACCAGGGCATTGAGGACAAGTGAGACTATTTGGTCACCGCACCAGCCCCCAGAGACCCACTGGGCTTTTTCTTGATCTTTCTAGTTCCCAGCAACCTCTCCTGCCCTGATCTCCTCTGTCCCTGTCTGAATTTCTCCCTTTTTAACTTATCTTACACTGTGGCTGTCTACCCTCCTTGTGACACCCTCCACTCAGCCTTCCAATTCCACGGTACCCTCTGCCCTTCTCTAGTGCCCACCCTGCTACACATCCAAGCACCCTTTTCCAACCAGGTTCTAGGATCTCCTGTTTGGGCCCCAGCTAACCTCTGGGTCACTCTGTAACCCCTCCCTATCCCTATGCTACTTGCTTCCCTTTTTTTAAATTTCTGAGCAGTAGCCGGGCGTGGTGGCGCATGCCTTTAATCCCAGCACTCGGGAGGCTGAGGTAGGAGGAGCGTTGTGAGTTCGAGGCCGGCTTGGGCTACAACACGAGCACAAGGCTGGCCTGAGCTACATGGTGCGACCCTGTCTCAAAAAATTAGGGCTGGGAGTTTGGCTCAATGGCTTAAGAGCCTGTCTGACAGGTGCGGGTTTGTGAGTTTGATCCCCGGTCCTGCAAAAAAAAAAGAAAAAAAATTCTGAGCGGGGTGTGGTGGTGCACGCCTACAATCCCAGCATTTGGGAGGCTGAGGCAGGAGGATTGGTGAGTTCAAGGCCACTCTTGGCTACAAAGTGAGTTTGAGGCCAGCCTGACCTGCATAGTGAAACCCTGTCTCAAAAAGACAAATAAATAAAGTTTCTGAGACTTTTTCTTAGTGGTTTTCCTAGGTTACAGGGTTTCTCACAGTCTCCATAGAGTTTTTAAACTAGAAGACTGAAGAGTGGCTCCCTTCCCCTTATTTTTATATCAATTTTTTTTGTTTGTTTGTTTGTCTTTTTTGCAGCACCAGGGATTGAACTCACAATCTCGCGCCTGCCAGACAGGCGCTTAAGCCACTGAGCCAAACTCCTGGCCCTCTTCCCCTTGTTTTTGGAGACAGCAGTGGGACAGGGCCTGCCAATGTAGCTCAGTGGCAGAGCACTTCCTTAAGAGGCACTGAGTCCAATCTCCAGCACTGCAAGAAAAAAGAAAAAAAGATAGCAGTGGGGAGGGGAAGTTTTGGGGCAGAAGTTGGATAATGAGGGCCTGAGAAATAAAGATAAGAGAGGGTACCCCTTGGCTAGGAGATAAAGGAACCCCTGGACAGAGTAGCAGAAACTCATTCTCAGCTAGCATTGGGAGGATGCTCCACACACCCTCCTTGGCTGGACCAGGAGATTCCCATCAAGGCCCTTCCGACTCCTCCCCCAACTCCAGGCTGGCATGGCCACACCCACCATGCCCAGGGCCGGCTTGCCTTGTCATGACTCACTTCCTCTGCATGGGTTGCTGAGGTGTCCCAAGGCAGAGAACAGGCCAGCCAGACAGACTCAGGGGTCTGAGCAGGCTCCTAGGACAGAGGAACACATGAAGCCCAGCTGGTATGTCTTTCAAGGCCAAGCTGGGCTTTGTAGAACCCAGGAGCCTGTTTGAGTAGGAAGTACAGCCTGCCTCCTGCCTGAACAGCCTCAGGTGCCAGGGGGTCTAACAAGAGGTAAAATAGCCAGAAGAGATTCCTGTGTTCTCAAATCCAACAATTTAAAATATTGGCTGAACAGCAATATGAGGCTTGAGTTAGAAGACCTGTTTGTAAGTCAGGCATGGTGGCACATGCCAGTAATCTCAGCACTTGGAAGGCTGATGTAGGATGACTGCCATGAGTTTGAGGTCAGCCTGTGCTACATAGCAAGACCCTTTCTCAAAAAAAAAAAAAAGAATTGCCAAATATAAAAATATAGTCATGTTAGGCATAGTGGCACATATGTGTAATCTCAGCGCTCAGGAGGTTGAAGCAGGAGGATCACTGCAAGTTCGAGGCCAATGAGTTCAAGGCTAGCCTGAACTGCACAGTAAAACAATGTCTCAAAAAGACAAAAAAAAAAAAAAAAAAGTGTAAACAAAACAAAACAAAAAAAGTGGAAAATAAAATAGGCCTAGTGGTGGTGCACATCTGCAATCCCAGCACTTGGGAGGCTGAGGCACAAATACTGCCATGAGTTCGAGGCCGGGCTAGGCTACATACTGATTTCAAGGCCAGTCTGAGCTACAGAGTGAGATCCTGTCTCAAAAACAAAACAAAAGTAATGGTTGGGAGTATAGCTCAGTGACACAGCGCCTGACTGGCAAGCTCGAGGTCCTGAGTTTGATTCCTGGTACCAAAAAAAAAACCAGAAGACTTGTTCACAAGTCAATGGCTAAACCACTATATGCCATTGTTCTGTTCCTATGTTTCACTAAGAGGAGCCCAAAATCAGCCCTACCACCATCAAGGGATAAAGAAAACACTGAGATAGTGTCCGGATTCTATTTCTAGTTGCATGCCTTTGGAAAGTCAGTCACACTTTTTTTTTTTTTTTTAAACAAGGTCTCACTCTGTAGTCCAGGCTAGTCTCAAATTTGCAGTCCTCCTACCTCAACCTCCTTAGGGCTGAACCTACTGGTACTGGCTTACATGCCGGGGTAGCCTCCTTGAATCAGTGAGGAAGGGCATCGGATTAGGTCATCCCTAAAATGTTGTCCAACCCTGAAATCCTAAATCGTAGAGCACAGAGGTGGGAAGTGATTATTAATGTGAAACAACTTCAATCTAGTCCTCATGTTGAACAAAGAAACAAAGCCCAGAGATTAAAAGTCGGAGAGTCCACCGAAGTTTCAGCAGAGCAGCTGTGAATATAACACACACACACACACACACACACACACACACACACACACACACAGAGTACTTGGACTTTTTTCTGCCACGTGACTGGGCTCATGTGTCTTCTCCAGTCTTGCAGGTCTTCCCGGCGCCCCCTGGAGAGGTCAGGATGGGGCAGACAAATGCCCTCACCACTGCTGCTTGTTCTCCTACACCTGCTTGGCAGGTGCAGCCAGCAGAGGGTCCGAAGGGTTCCCAGCGCTGAGGGTGTGGGGACCCCGGCTGTGGAACTGGCTGCACTGTGTTCCCCCAGCCCGAGTGTGGGAACCCAGCCTCCAGCACTGTCCAAGTCCACCTCGATGGCACACGGTAAGCAGATAGCTACTGAGACGCTTTCCTGACACGACCTGCCCACCACGTTCACCCAGGGGGCTGCGTTTCTCATCCGGGCTGAGGAGCCCCTCCATATCCGAGGTCCACGCAGAGACCTCAAGGGGCCGCAAGAAGATTCGAGACACTCAGTGGCTGCTAATGCCCTCTTGTGGCCACATTGGAAACGGCAGGTTGCCGGAGAGCTAAAATGGAACTTAGAGACAATGTAACAGTAACCGTTATAAAACAATATTGTAACAGTACTTATTGTTATATATTAGTTAGGGATTTTTGTGATACTAAATGCAGGCTACTCTGCCACTGACGTCCACGTCTATTTTTTTTATTTTACTTTATTTTTTAAATTTACTTTGAGACAGGTTCTCCCTATGTAGTTTAGGCTGGCCTTGAACTCACTAAGCAGCCCTGGCTGCCTCGAACTCTAGGCGCTCCTCCTGCCTCAGCCCCTCCAAATACTGGGATCACAGGCGTGTACCTCCATGCCTGGCCAGAAGTTTTGTTTACTTAACCTAACACGCTAATTTACAGGACACATCTCTGCCTTCTGTCATCACATCCATTACCTCACAGATTCCTCCCAGAAACCCTGTCCTCAGATGCCCCGCCTGTGTCCCCACTCAGCCTCTCCCATACTCCACTTAGACCTTAGCCAGACCAGCTAAGGTCGCAGAACAGCATAGGTGGTGGAGCTCAGGATTGAACCCACATTCTCTAGGTCGAAAGCTGCTGCTTGATTTCCATCTTTACAGGAGAAAGCTGAGGAGCAGTGATGGGCCCCATGGAAATCTCCCTTTGTGGTGCAAAGTGCTGCAGGGCCCTCCTGGAGTAGAAGAGAGGAGGGGAAGGGAGGGGAGGAGAGGGACTGTGCAGGGGTTTCTGCACTCAGTCCCATCCCACCTCCGAGGTGGCACCAAAAAAAAAAAAAAAAAAAAAAACTCCTCCCCAGGCCCTCGAGAGCCACGGGTGAGTCTGGAACAGCTGCTCAGGGACGGCGCACCTGCTGCTCTGTGCCCTGACAGCCGCAGACCAGCTGCTGGGGTGGCATCGCCTGCCGCGGAGCAGCCAGAGCGCCCTGGCAGCCAAAAGGCAATGGAAGGAGGCTTAGAAAACTGGGGCCCAGGAGCCACCTCCTTCTCCCAGGCGGGTGCTTTGGGAGTGCAGTGTTACTGTCCGCAGGGAACTCCCTGCATATTTTTCTCTCTTGACTCTGCTGACCCAATCCCACCCCTGCATACCTTCACCCTTCCTCCTTCACAGATACAAACACCCTGCCCCTCCTGGCTATCCCAGGCTGGCTGGCTTTAGTCAGGCTGTGGTCAGAGAGTTTCTGGGCCGGGACCCCTTCTGGGATGCAGGTTGGGGTGCCCTGCTGGTATGTGCCCCAACAGGTTTTTCTCTATCAACCTTGAAATCAGCCCAGAGCCCGTCTGACCTGCCCCCCAGGGAGCTGGAGCCAGTGGCAGAGCCAGGTCAGAAGCTGGACATAGAGACTGGGTCTCTGTGGGTCCACCTGGCCCTCCAGGGAACACAGCATACAAAGCCTCCTGTGTCCATGTCCCCCGCTGGGCACCGCCAGGCTGAGCAAGTTCACCTGCATGGGTTCCTGCTTTGCTTCAGGAGGAGAGATGCTAGGCAAGGAGGTGTCCACATGCGGCACCTGGCACAGCCTAGTTCTCTCCCACGTCTGGGAGGGGCCAGGGCTCAGAACAATAGCTGGGTTGGTCTTCAAGAGAGGTCATCTGACTGGCTGCCCTGCCTGTGCTGCCCACACCCCCTCTCCTCTACCAGGCTGCACAGGAGCTGGCACCCACACAAGAGGCCACAAGGCACAACACCTGCCACACCTCCAGCACCTCCGGGTGAGCCAGACCTCCTGGGTCCTCGGCTGGGGGGGGGACATCATTGGTTGCTTGCAGGAGGGAAGAATGCTTTCCTTTCCTGATGTGACACCACCTGCTCACTTGTCCAGGTGCCCGTGTCCCACAAGGACACAGATTGCCATCAGCTCAGACCTCACAGCTGCTGACCGAGGAGCCCGCTGAGGTCCCCTGGGAAGGGCAGACGGCAGGTGCGCTCTGCAGGCAGGGTTTGGGGTTGCCTGTGGCAGAGCTCAACCTGGGGGAGCTGCAGTTGGGGCATCACCCACTCCCTGGACTTGGTCATGGCACCTCGACACTCCACTACCCTGGGAGAATCCTGCCAGGCTGTGGACCTCAGAAGGGGACATCACCTCAGACCAAGGACTGAGGAGCCTTGTGTTCAACTTGGAGTTAAGGAGGGTTTGGTTGGTGCTGTTCTAGCAGCCTGCCTCATCAGCCCTTACTTAGTGAAGGCAGGAGGTGGGGAGGGAGAACTTTCCCCCTCTTCTTCCCTTCCCCTTGCTCTTGTCCTCTGGTTCCTGTTCCCAAGCCCACTAAACAGGTTAATATTCCTTTTTTTCCTTCTTTCTTTTTTTGTCTGTAACAAGGGAAAGGAATTGGCAGTGACGTCCAGGCCCCAGTGCTGAGAAACATTGGGAGGGCTGCGTGGTCCCTGTCTCCTGTTCTTGACTTCCTTCCCTCAGCCAGCTGGTTGAACCATGTCCGTGAGCAGTGAAGAGATGGGGCCATCGCTGATTCAGCAAATCCTCAGCCACCTGGGCCTCGCCAACAAGGTAGGAGCTGCTGGGATTTTAGGAATCAGGTTTTGATTTTGTTTTTTGGGTTTTTTTGGTTGTCATTGTTGTTTGTTTGTCTGTTGTTGTCTTTTTGAGACAGGGTTTCACTATGCAGTTCAGGTTGGTCCTGAACTTATTTTATAACCCAGGCTGACCATGAACTCATTTTGTAATCCAGGCTGCCTCAAACTCGAAGGCTGCCTCAGACTCCTGCCTCACCCTCCTGAGAGCTGGGATTACCAGTGTGCACCACCATTCCCAGATCTGATTTTGTTTTTAGAGACAGGGTCTCACTGTGTTGCCCAAATTGCCCTCAAACTCCAGATCTTCCTGCCCCAGCCTCCCAAGTAGCTGGGATTGTAGGCATGTGCCACCACCCCCCGATAAGAATCATTTTTAATGCATTTACTCAGAGACTGTGAGAAGATGGGGGAATAGGAAAAGGAGAGTGGGCCTAGCTGGGCGCTGGGGTAGGCAGGGAAGGCCCTTCCTAACCACACCTGCTTTTACAGACCACAGCATGGGGGACGCTGGGCACTCTCAGGACCTTCTTGAGCTTCAGTGTAGACAAGGATGTCCAGAGGCTACTGAGAGCCATCACAGGCCAAGGTAAGCTCCTTCCCGGTGTGCTCGGGCTGCGCCGGGAGGGAGGTGCTAATAACGCTCCCAACTGCTTGTGAAATGCCGTAATTCCTGAATGTCTAACACCACAGCAGTGTCACATCTGTCCTCACAACATGCCTGCGAGGAGGCAGCTTGTATTACCACTATGGTGAGGAATCTGGGGCTCAGGGAGGTGCTTAGTAGGCTTGCCCAGGTCACAGCTCATAATAGCACAACAGAGATTCTTTTTTTTTTTTTTTTTTTTTTTTTGCGCTGGGTATTGAACCCAGAGCCTTTGCACTGAGTTACATCCCCAGCCTTGTTTTGTTTTGTTTTTTGAGACAGGTTCTCTCTATGTAGCCCAGGCTGGCCTTGAACTCATGGCAATACTCTGGCCTCAGCCTTCTGAATGCTGGGATCACAGGTGTGTGCCACCACACCCAGTGCCATTTTTTATTTTTTAATTTCATTTAATTTTTTTAAATTTTCATATTTATTTATTTGTCTTTTTGAGACAGGGTCTCACAATGCATTTCAGACTGACCTCGAACTCACTTTGTAGCCCAGGCTGGCCTTAAACTCAGTAATCTTCCTGCCTCAGTCTCTCAAGTGCTGAGATTACAGGCATACATCACCATGAATTTTTTATTTCTAATTTTGAGACAGGGTCTCATCAACTCATTAACCTGATCAGCTGGGCTCAAACTGATTTTCTTGTCTCAGCCTCCCAGAGAGATGGAATTATAGGCAGGCATATTCTACTGCACTCAGAATTGGGATTTTTTTTTTTTTTTTTTTTTTTTTTTTGGTACCAGGGCTCAAACTCACAACCTTGCAAGGTAAGTGCTTATTCCACTAAGCTAAATCCCCAACCGCAGAATTGGGATTTTAAACCAAGTTAGCCAATCCAAAATTTAAAAAAAAAAAAAAAAATTGGGTCGGTGACGCAGGAATGCTGAGGTTTGAACCTAAAGCTGTTGCACTAAGCTACATCTCCAACCCTTTTTATTCTTTATTGTGATACAGGGTCTTGCTAAATTGCCTAGACTGGGCTCAAACTTATAAACCTCCTGCCTCAACCACTGTGCCCAGCTTAGAACTGAGATTCTAGAGTTGGGCATGATGGTGCATGCCTGTAATTCCAGCACTGGGGAGGCTGAGGCAGGAGGATTGCCACAAATTTGAGGTCAGCCTAGGCTGCATAATGAATTCAAGGCAAGCCTGAACTACATAGTGAGACCTTCCCTCAAAAATAAACAAACAAAGCCAGGCGTGGTGGCGCACGCCTTTAATCCCAGCACTTGGGAGGCTGAGGTAGGCGGAGCGTTGTGAGTTCGAGGCCGGCTTGGGCTACAACGCGAGTGTAAGGCCGGCCTGAGCTACATAGTGCGACCCTGCCTCAAAAAAGCCAGGGCCGGGAGTTTGTCTCAGTGCCTTAAGCGCCTGCCCTGGCAGGTGCGAGGTTGTGAGTTCAATCCCCGGTGCCGCAAAAAATAAATAAATAAATAAATAAACAAACAAACAAGCCGGGCATGGTGGCGCACGCCTTTAATCCCAGCACTCAGGAGGCTGAGGTAGGCGGAGCGTTGTGAGTTCGAGGCCCGCTTGGGCTACAACGCGAGCACAAGGCCAACCTGAGCTACATAGTGCGACCCTGCCTCGAAAAACCAGGGCCAGGAGTTTGGCTCAGCAGCTTAAGCGCCTGTCTGGCAGGCGCAAGGCTGTGAGTTCGATCACTGGTGCCGCAAAAAAAAATAAAAATAAAAAAAATAAACAAACAAACCGGGTGTGGTGGCTCACACCTGTAATCCCAGTACACAGGAGGCTGAGGCAGGAGGATCATTGTGAGTTCAAGACCAGCTTGGGCTACAAAGTGAGTTCAAGGCCAGTCTGAACTGCATAGTGAGACACTGTCTCAAAAAATAGGGCTGGGGATTTAGCTCAGTGGCATAAGCACCTGCCTGGTAGGCACAAGGTTGTGAGTTCAATCCCTGGTACAAAAAAAAAAGAAAGAAAAAAAACCCCTGAGATCCCAAGCCATGTTAACCAATCTAAAAAGCCTTTTTTTTTCTTTTGGTACCGGCAATCAAACTCACGACATTGCACTTACCAGACAGGTGCTGTGCTACTGAGCTATATCCTGGGCTCGTCTTTTTTTTTTTTTTTTTTTTTTTTTTTTTTTTTTTTTTTTTTTTTTTTTTACTTGAACATCACACCTGGCCCTCTTTGCCTTAATAGGCATCAGATTTGCATGCCATTTTGACATTTATTTGAATCTCTCTCTTTTCTTTTCTTTTTTTTTTTGGTGGCACCGGGGATCAAACTCATAGCCTCGTGCCTGCCAGACAGGTGCTTAAGCCACTGAGCCAAACTCCCAGGCCTGGTCTTTTGAAGCAGGGTTGTACTATGTAGTTCAGGCCAGCCTTGCACTCACATTGTAGCCCAAACCCGCCTCAAACTCACAACACTCCTCCTACCTCAGCCTTCCCAGTGCTGGGTTTAAAGGCGTGCACCACCACACCCGGCTCCTATTTGCATCTTTTTTTAACACAAAATGTAAACAGTGTGAGGTAACCCCTGCTCCTTGCCTTCCTGGCTCTTCCCTAGACTCTATTGCCTCCCCCACAGAATGGGGGGTCTCATGTGAAGGCCCTGGCTCCAACCCCACCTTCCCCTGGCTCAGGTGTGGACCACAGTGCCATCATTGAGGTCCTGACCAATCGCAGCAAAGAGCAGAGGCAGCTAATTTCCCGAGCTTTCTGGGAGCGCACCCAGCAGGTGAGATGCTGATCCCCAGAGCAGAGTCTAGGGTGGGAGCCCAGGCAGGGCTTGGGGTACAGCAAGGGCAGCCAAGGCCAGCCCCTGCCCCCGACTAAGATGAGAAAATCCCAAACCCTCCACACTTCCTGATGCCCCTGACCCTAGGGGCCCCTTGCCTCTGCTGTGGGGACAATTTATCGTAGGACCTGCTGAAGTCCCTGCAGGCGGCTCTCTCTGGAAACCTGGAGAGGATTGTGGTGGCTCTGCTGCAACCTGTGGCCCAGTCTGATGCCCAGGAACTGAGGATGGCCTTGAAGGTACCAGGAGCGGTCACCTGCGGGGGCACCCGGGAATCAGGGACACTGAGGGAAGCAAGGGGGCTCTCCTAACCCTCCCAGATCAGCTATTAGGTGAAGTGGGCTACGACCCATCTCAGAGTGGCTCCCTGTTTCCCGTAGGCCTCAGGCTCTCCCGAGGATGTAGCCTTGGAAATTCTTGCCACCCGAGCTCCGCCCCAGCTGCAGGAGTGCCTGACGGCCTACAAACACCGTGAGAATATGGGCGGGGTCCCCCAGGCTGCAGAGGGACAGGGAGCTACAGGGCAGTCCCCTCCCACACTCCCTAGATAGAGCCATCTGGAATCCTGACTGGCCAAGTTTTCTTCCTTTGGGATCTCACCTCCCTCCCCCTTCCATGCCTCAGTCTCCCTAGGAAGAGACCCACATGTAATCATTAAAGAATGAGAAACAATGATTAGTCTGGGGTTCCAGGGCAGATTCCAAAATAATGACAACATTAGGCACCAAACGTGCCTGGGTCCCCTCCCCAACCCCTGGCTATCCTCGCTGTGGCGCCGCATCTCTAGCTGTGAGCAACCTGGGTGCAGCCTGAGGGGAAGTCAGGGTGTCACTTGTCTGGCCCCTGGCTGCCACCTGCCTCACCACTAATTTGTAACCAGCTTTGTCTCCTCTTCATCTTGGCACCTTCCCGTTTCCTCTGATGTCTAATCTCAGCCTCCCTCCCTCCCTCCCTCTCTTCTTCCTTCCTTCCTTTCTTCTTTCATTTGTCATGCTGAGGTTGGAACCCAGGACCTTGGCACACACTAGAGAAGCACTCTATTGCTGAGCTACATCTTCATATTTTCTGCCTTTCCCCTCCTTTCCTCCCTTTCCAGCTCTTCCCAGCTTCACAACTCCTACACACAACCTTTTTGCTCACTGACAATCATTGCTGCAGGGCTGGCCCTGGCTGTCTTGCCTCATGTGGCTCTCCTGTTCTGCCCTTCTCGGGGTGCCCTCTGACAGCGGCTGCCCCCTGCCTGGCAGCTCAGTGCTGGGAACGAGTGCACCGCAAGCTGAGAGACGTTCTCGGTGACATGGTGGCACTTAGGCCTCACATCCTGGGAACAGGCAGCTATCAAGCTACTCTGAACAGGAGACAGCAGGGCTGGAAGGACACAGTGAGTCAGGCGTTTGACAGGTCCTGGGGCTCTCTACACTGGGGAAGATCAGGAGTCAGAGAGCTCCTGGCCTCACCCCAGATTACCAGATGGAAGCTGAGGAGGACATCAAGTCTGGGACCAGTAGCATCTTGCAGGACCTGCTCCTGGCCCTGGCCAAGGTGAGGAGGACCGGCCTGCCAGGGAAGGGAGTTCCCCTCATCAGGTCAGGGCATGGGTGAGAGCAGAAGCATCGCTATCCTGTGATAAACAAGAGGGGGCTTTGGGAGGCCGAGATCTGGGGATAAAAGGCTGCCCCTTGGTGGTGCAAGCCTGTAATCCCAGCATTCTGGGAGGCTGAGGCAGGAGATCACAAGTTTGAGCCCACCTTAAGTGATTTAGAAACCCTGTCTCAAAATAAAAAATAAAATAAAATAAAATAAAGAAGGACTGGGCATGTAGCTCACTGAAAAGGCCCTGGGTTCAATCTCCAATTACACCCAAGAAAGAAAAAGCAAGCAAGCAAGCAAGAAAGAAAGAAAGGAAGGAAGGAAGAGGAAGGGGAGGGGAGGAGAGGAAAAGAGAGGAGAACAAAAGAGAAGAGACCTCCTGAGAAGTGTCTCCTTTTAGGGCAGTCGTGAGAGCTACTGTGGCATCACTGACTACAATCTGGCAGAGCAAGATGTCCAGGTGAGCTCGGGCCTAGGCCTTTGTAAGGCCATGCACGTAAGACACAACACCCAAACCCATCCACCCCCGTCTCTCACAGCCCAGCCTGTGCACCCAGGTCCTGCAAACAGGTTTCTCCCTCAGACAGGAATGGCCCAGGGGCCTGGAAGTCATCTCACAGGAGCTCATCAGCAGTCTCCTCTCAAACTGCCCCAGACCCTGTCCTGGGCACTATTTAATTCCTGGGGCACCAGGAGTTTTCCAAAGCAGAGAATAGAGTTGTGAGGGCAGAACTGGTACCTTAGCCTTGTCCTTTCACAAATACATAATACATACATACATACATGCTCTACACACACACATAAACACATGTACACATGTGTGTGCATACCTATACATGTGCAAGCACACATACAAGTTAACAGGTTAAAATTCCCTTTTCCATCCTTAATCTCCTTTCCATCATTGTGATGATAGATTCTGGGAAAATCCCAACCATGGCTGATTCCTTTCTCCACCCCAGGTGCTACAGCAGCTGGAGGGGCCCAGCACGGAAGGGCCGTGGGTCCTGATCTTCACCCAGCGCAATCCCGAACACCTCAGGCGAGGTACACCCGGGCCTTCTGGTCCTCTCAGCTTGCTCTGACGACGAGTTGTGGTGGAGGAGGGAATCCCTCTCTGTGATGACTCCTTCCACCACCACCAAGTTACCTTCCTAACTACTCCCCCCATGCCAGTGTTTGATCTGTACCAGTGGCGCACTGGGCGAGTGCTGGAGGAGGCTGTGCGAGACCGTTTCCATGGAGATGCCCAGGTGGCCCTGCTCAGCCTAGGTAGGAACCCACCTAAAGCGTGGAGTAGGGGTCTCTCCTGGGATGGGAAGCTTAGGCCCCAGCCCTGGTTCTCCATCCCTCCCTCTCTACTTCCAGCTTCAGTGGTCAGGAACACGCCTCTGTACTTTGCCGACAAACTTCACCAAGCCCTCCAGGTGAGAGGCGTGCTCCCTTCCCCTCTCTGTGGTGGGGTGGGGGCTCTTTCCAGGCAGGAGAGGAGTTTCAGACTGCTGGTAGCACAACGGTCTCACATATGATTTTATAAAGCCACAGCAGCTCTCTTCCCCTGCATTTCTTAACAGTCTTCTTGAGGGTAGAAGGGCCTGAGATCTAGCTCAGTGGCAGATAGGTCCCTGGTCTAATGTGCACAAACCCCTGCCTTATCAAGGTTAGGGGAGTGAGCTTCAATTAGAACTAAGTTAGCTGACCAGTGAGAACATGAAAACTAAGTTTTGGGCCTTGTTAATGCCTATGCAATCAAATATAGATATGAATCTGCTTTGTAAAACTGTGCATTGTAGTCAGACATGCTGGCATATGCCAGCAATCTTAGCACTCTGGGAGGCTGAGGCAGGAACATCGCAAGTTCAAGCCCAGCCTATGCAATTTAGTGATTCAGTGAGACCCTGGCTCAAAATAAAAAATAAAAAAATAAAAAAGCCAAAAAAAAAAAAAAAAGGGCTGGGGATTTAGCTCAGCAGCATAAGCAGCTGGCTGCCAAGTGTGAGGTCATGAGTTCGATCCCCAGTACCAAAAAATAAATAAATAAATAAAATTTTTAATAACTGAGCATGGTGGCAAATGCCTATAATCCCAGCACTTGGGAGACTGAGGCAGGAGGATCGATGAGAGTTCCAGACCAGCCTGGGCCACAAAGTGAGTTCAAGGCCAGCCTGAACTGCACAGTAAGACCCTGTCTCAAAAGACAAGGAAAAGAAAAGAAAAGAAAAGGTCTAGGGATGAACCTCAGTGTGAAGATCCTGGGTTTAATCTCCAGTGCTTTATTATCAGTTGCAGGCAGGGGTGACAGTGCTAACACTAGAATAATGGCAGGAGCCTGCATTCCTCTGGCGCTTAATATGCACAAGGGATTATCCTGAGTGTGTTATGCACATATCACCTGACCATCACAAACATGCTCCATCCTTATTTTATAGCTAAAACACCAAAGAACAAAGAGGCTGAGTACCTTGCCAAAAGCACACAGCTAGTAAGTGATACAGCCTCCCTAAGGGACACTTAATAATTCTGAACATTCACAAACTGGGTCACTTAGTCTACTGGCTTAGCACCTAGGGACTCCTTTGCCCACCTTGGCCAGTATTTGTTCCATATCAACCATTCTTGAACCAGCAGCCTCAGTTTGAGTAATTCCACCAACAGAACCCAGTCATTCTGCTCCGTGAAGTAGGTTCCCTGGGAGACTCATCCCTCAAAACCTATATATGAAAAATTCACCAAGTTACAGAAAGTAAAACATGAAGAAGGTAAAAGAGATTGTTTTGGTAAATGGACTAGTTCTTCTGTGTACTGCCTGAGACGTCTCACATCATGTTGATAAAAACGTCTAGGGAGCCGGGCGTGGTGCTGCAAGCCTTTAATCCCAGCACTCGGGAGGCTGAGTTCAAGGCCGGCTTGGGCTACAACGTGAGCGCAATGCTGGCCTGAGCTACACAGTGTGACCCTGCCTCAAAAAAAACCAGGGCTTGGAGTTTGGCTCAGTGGCTTATGTGCCTGCCTGACAGGCACGAGGTTGTGAGTTCAATACCTGGTGCTGCAAAAAAAAAAAAAAAAAAGAGTCTAGGGGCTGGGGATTTAGCTCAGTAAGCACCTGCCTGGCAAGCAAAAGGTCGTGAGTTCGATTCCCCTGTACCAAAAAAATAAATAAATAAAATAAAAAAGTCTAAGAGCTGTAATCCTAGCTGCTCAGCAGGCTAGGGCAGGAGGATTCAGCCTTGGCCTTGGCCTTTGAACAAGACCTTGTTTCAAAGTAAAAACTTAAAAAAGACTGGGGATGTGGCTCATTGGTAGAGCACTTGTCAAATATATTCAAGGCCCTGTGTGCAGTACTATGTACTACAACAAAAAAAAAGA